>JACXGJ010001944.1:23275-44125 GCA_016801105.1 Esox niger
CGTGTGTGTATATCAGTGTGTCCGTGTGTGTATATCAGTGTGTCCGTGTGTGTATATCAGTGTGTCCGTGTGTGTATATCAGTGTGTCCGTGTGTGTATATCAGTGTGTCCGTGTGTGTATATCAGTGTGTCCGTGTGTGTATATCAGTGTGTCCGTGTGTGTATATCAGTGTGTCCGTGTGTGTATATCAGTGTGTCCATGTGTGTATATCAGTGTGTCCTTGTATGTATCTGCCGTAGCTCCGTCGGTGTGCATGAGTCAGATGGCGGGCACTCAGAAAGAACTCTAATTCCGTCCCCAACTCATAATGGAGCTGAGTGACGTGGCCGCAGCTAGACGCTCCCACCGCTCACTGCCGGCCGACTGTTTCCCGACGGCACCCGGTGAAGTCAATGACAGAGGGATGACGGCGGCCCACGCGGTGATTCATCCAGAGCGGACAATAACACAGCGTCTGTATTGACAGCCGGCGGATGACAACATCATAGTCAGACAATGCAGTGGAACCTCTACTTACGTATTTAGCTAGACTTACAAGGACGATTGGAGAGTCACATCCAGCAATAAATCATAGTGGAATATTTGCGTGAGGCGCAGTTAATTGAGATGTTTAACAGAGCCACGTCTTAACTAAAGTCAGCAAATGAGCCCTGTCGTTTTATTCCCACCACTTTTATTCCTTCCGTTTTCCACTGGTATGCCCAAAATAAATTGCCCTTTCTGGCCCGAATAGTGTTTTGACACGGTCCTCCTGCCCTCTGTGTCCAGGTTCTGAAGGGTTGTAAGAAGCTGGCCATGTCAGTGTGTTCCGTGGGGCGTATCCCCGGAGGCTACGTGACCAATCACATCTACACCTGGGTTGACCCCCAGGGCCGAAGTGTGTCACCTCCGTCCGACCTGGAGCAAGAGGAGCCGCCGAGCACCGTGGCACGGCGAGGCAGTCAGAGATCGGGGCGCACAGGGAAGGAGAGACCCGAGAAGACGGTGAGTTGAATGCCGTTGGATGCCATGCTTTTCAGATTCCCTCCATTGTTCGTTTCTGTGATTGTGCTCACATTCTCATGCACTGGATGTAAAGCCGCGTTGGGTGGAATTTTTTTCGGGAGTGGGGCATTTTTATCTGAAATCCAAACTATAAAGAATGTCCTTGACAGCACCCATGCTGTGCAAATGACAGTATACACAGATGCAGAGATAACATCAGTCATTCCCTCCGACACACGGCGTAGAGACCTGTTTTTCTATTGACAGAGATTCATGACTCCTGGCTCCGCCTTAAGACAAGGGCTGCTTTCCAAATGACATCATGTTCGTTGTTTGATAGCCTACGGACCCTGCTTGGAAGCAGTGCACTAAATAAAGAACACAGTGCAATTAAAGGTACATGTAGCATATCCAGTCCTGCGTGACATCTGGGCTAAGATTAGCGCGGTCGGAACTTTAGTCTTTGGCCCGCGTCTGGAGAGAGGCTATCACTGTCAACGTTAACGCACGGAACCTCTTAGGCCTCGTTAGTCTCTTCCAAATTAGGGGAGAAAATATATTTTCTGTAGGATTAAGTTTGCCCCCTGGATAACCCAGGATCCATACAGTTGATTTTGTGAATGTCAATTTGCTGGGATCAACGGGCTTGCTTTGGCCATAGTCAGAGTCTTCGTCAAAATCTGCAGCACTGTGCAAAGCTGTGTTCTGTACGCCCGCGCGGCTGGTCTGAGCTGACAGTGCAGTTTTGCATCAATTGATGAGAGAAGTGGGCAGGCAGGTGCTCGAGAGGAGAGCACAGGGCAGCACCCGCTCTGCAATCCCAAATAACACACTGGTCTTCCACTATGAAAGGTACTCATTTCACACAGGGGTTTATAAGGCTGCAGTATAAAATAGAGAACGACATGAGGGGACGAAGTGTGACATTTAGGATATGGAGCTCTGGATATTTGGTGTGTAGCCCATATTGATTTTGCCCTCCTGTTCCTCATCTTCTTCGTCCGCCAGCTCGTTTTGAGCCAATTCACCTGTTCTTATTCATTTGGAGTCTTCGCTCTTGAACGGTCACCTCAACACCGTGTCAGCCGTGTGGCAAACGGGGAGAAAATGTATTTGGTGATGTCTAAAGACTTCAGCCGACATAGACTTCTGTCACCGGTAAACAGATAAGACTAACGTCAGGGACAACAGGCAGGGATATCGTTTTACCGTCTTATAAACACAGATTAAAGCACACCTACACCTGTCTTTTTAAACCAGGTGAGATTAGTCAAACTCCTGGTGGTAAAGTGTAAACAGTGATTGTCACCACCCAGAAGTGCATTGAAATAACTCATTCAGAAGGGTTCTATGTTGAAAATGAATTATGGGTAATGAAAACATGAATATGACTGTTCACCCCTGTTCCTGTGCTGTGTGCGTGTGTGTGTTCCGGCAGGTCACCCTGAACCTGGATGACGGTCTCTCTTTGGGCCTGATGATCCGAGGAGGGGCGGAGTACGGCCTGGGTGTCTACATCACCGGTGTAGATCCGGGGTCAGCTGCAGACCAGGGCGGGCTCAAGGTATTAACCGGCTATTACCATGCTCGTCCCATGGAGTCCTTTCCGCCCAGGCCGCGTAATGTTCAGACGCGACCAGGCAGAACGGTTAAGAGTCTGCCGCAGTCTTGCGTTGAGAAATGGCAGCTGCTTTCTACTTCCATTTTTTACACTTCGCAGACACATCAATCCAGAGGAGTAAGGATGTACCATCTTGCTCAAGGACAGCATAAAATATATTTCACCTTGTCGTCTCTGGGTTTCGATCCAGTACAGGTCAAATACTCGTACTGTTAAGCAATCCCTAATACTAACCCTATGTAAAAACAAAATGCAGCTCAATGGTCGTAGTCTGTTGTCACTTTGTTATGCTGTATTTTTATCTCAGATTGCAGGAGGCATGAGTAAAGATTGGCTTTGTACAGTATGAAGTCTCAGCCAAGTTCAAACGTGCCATTCCCCCCTAAGAAAAAAAACCTCTTCCAGAAAGGGTGTTTAAAAAAAAGCCACACTCATTCCAAGCCTGGTCTGATAGATTGAATAACAGGCGCTTGACATTTTGGCAGCGTTTCTTTCGCAGTGAAATGAAAAGATGAAGGCTGCCTTATGCCAGCTGGCTGCTGCGAGGCAGTGACGGAGGCCAGGAATGCTATCAGTTTAGTGTTTGAGTTCTGGAAGTCTGGGTCCAAACATAGTATTGGAAGACCTACAATTATAAAATAACCTATGATCACAATAGTTGGACTGGTAAATTGGTAAACATGATTTTTTAACATCTTGGTACCTTGAATTCAAATTTTTTTTTTTATACTTAACGTTTAAAAAAAGGAATTAAACGTGCCCACGCATGCACACACACACACACACACACACACACACACACACAAAAGACACACTGCCAAGCCAAACACACTGCCCTACAATTTCATTTTTACAGATGCAGGCTAATTGATACAGCTGAACTAATTCTGTTCCTCTGGCTTTGTAGTGGGATGCAGTTACAGTTAATTAATACCGTCCCTTTAAACGGGGCTTCGGAAGAAAAAGATGGCACTCACAGGTCGCTACGACGAAATGATTTGAATGGTTTGAAATCCGCCCAATTATACATAGATGAATGTTCTAGTCCTGGTTGTAAATAGGTGAAGCGACCCCCACCCCTGCAAAGGATGGTGTTTGTGAAGCAACGTTTGCCTATTCAAGCAAACGAACCACCGCGCTCACGTTTCGATATGTGCTGCGAAAGAGATTGTGAGCTAACTAGATTCTTCTGGCTACATTAGGCTAATTAAATGTTTTCCGTCGGGCACGCTCCATGGAGATATTTTGTGCCAAACATCCCCCAAAGCTTCCAGATACCTTGTATTAGCCATCCGTTCCACGACTGGCAGCTAGAAAGCAATCCGTCAGTCAGGTGCAAACCCCACAACCAGGGCCTCTGTCAGCCGATGCGGATCCAGCTGTTGTCGACCGTGCCCCGCGACAGACGATCATACAACTGTTCCATCTGTGCGTCCATGACGTGGGCTTCAATTAGTGTCACTCCCCCCGAGGATCAGACGCTGGCTCATCCAGCCTTTTAACTTTTCTTTCAGCAGGCCAGCCCACGGATGTTTGTTCAGGTGCCAAATTGCCCTCTATAATTCACCCCCCCCCCACACTTTTGACCAGAGGCCTTTAGAACAATGCTGCATTTATTTTTCCATACCGTATGTTTGATATGCATTCATGTACACAAACTGTAAATGCCAAAGAGATTAACATGCTCCAAATGCCAACACAGCCTGTAATAGCAGCTGATTGAGTCAACTAATATGGATCAGATTATGTGCGAATTTGATAGCTTCAGAACAGCTGTGCAGCAACTAGCTCCACTCGTTTTTGTCAGTTGATTGTTCTAAAAATAACACTTTTTATTTTACCACCCAAACTTTATACAATACAATATTCTGACCCATTAGAATACAAAAACGAATTGCACTTTTTAGAAGATGTCAGAATCTGGGTGACGAGTGAGGCATAAAGAAAGGATGATATCAACATTTTTTATACTTTTTACTAATAGCCTTTGAGTGCCAAAACACATGCGTGTCGTGTTCTGTAACAGAACTAGAGAATTCCCAACATCAGTTTTAAATCATTTCTGAAAGCCTCAATTTAAATATGCGCTGTGGAGTGAAATAGTTCCTGTTGAAAGTATCACTCTGAATACATAAAATACAGTACCTTGTTTATCCGTATGTGGAAAGATGAATGGCATGGAATCAGACAGAAGATGGTTTTTAATAAAAACAGGATGAAGTAAAGTGGAACCATTGAAAACATTTAAAAGATGCACCTATGGAAACAGATATGCAGGGGTCGGCAAACATTTAAATCCTTTTTGAATGGACATCTCAGACGATTTTCATGCTTTGTTTGACATTGAAGATGGAGAGGAGCAGTGGGCCGGCTTCAGCCCCACGCTGCAGCAGTACATGGGCCCCAGAAGCAGCAGCTTAAACAATTGGACGACCCCGTTTAAATCACTGTCCGTCTCCCGTGTGGCACAGCGGTCTGAGAGACACTGCAAAGCAGCTTCATCACTGCGACTTGTATTCTAATCCTGACTGCAGCATACCGGTCGTGCCTGGGTCACCCAGCTCAGCGTAGTCAGGGTCGGGGCGAGTGATGGTTGGACCCGGGCCAAACCTAACCTTCGTCATTATCTCTGTGCACAAGTGCGTTGGTTCCGCCCGATTTTACGGCAGTGTGAACGGTGTTGCAAAGCAGATGACTGGAATTCGGAGGATGTCTCCAGAACTTCAACTCTCTCTTGCCCTCTGGGAGTGATGACCCAAGTATGTTATGATGGATTTGACAAACAAATTTGGGAAAGACAACATTGCTAAAAATACAGGAGAATGAGTACACAAGAATAAATGTTTATTATTAAAATTAGATGGACTAAAGTTCCCATACGGAAATGTAATATATGGCAATATTTGTGCGTAACTAATGTCTTATATGATCATATTTTTATGTTGTAAACATATTTGGTTTAATCAACACACATGTTCAGTACATTTACAGCATACACATATGTCAAAATATACAAGAATTGGCCATTTATAGGAATGATTGAAATATGTAATAAACATAAATTATCATGTATTTCAAAATACATGTGTTTTAAGTCTTTTAATGTATTACATTTCGGTATGGGTTTTCTCCAGTGATAAGAAGAAAGGGTGAATCTGATCTGAATGCCCAGGGAAAGGTGCGACATTCAAAAGAGATTGGTAATGGTGATAATCTGCCATAAATTATGATTAATCTGCCCTGGTGTTTGAAGGCCTATTATACTTGTAGCACCAAAAAAGACAGACATTTTTCAAAAAGGACTTGAGGCCAAATTAAATAATTAAACAACGAGAAGAAATAATGAAAAAGTGCAATAATCTGGTCACAAAAGGTTGAGCTGGGTTGAGGGGTTGTTTTTGACACATAAATGGAATGTTTCATGGGGTACTAATCAAATAAAAGTGTTAACTGCTCTTGATAGAATACTTGCATACAGCTTGAAATTGCAATGCAAAATTTACAAGAGCCTTTCGTTTAAACATTTCGACATGGTTTCGTTTGAGGCACTGCCTCTGTCACTAATCTACCACAAATAGACATTGTTTCATTTGAGGCACTGCCTCTACCACAAATAGACATTGTTTCATTTGAGGCACTGCTTCTCCAAGAAATAGACTTTGTTTAATTTGAGGCACTGACTCTACCACAAATATTCTCTTTCATTTGAGGCACTGCCTCGGTCACTACTCTAGCACAAATAGTGTTTCTTTGGCAAGTGACCGGGCAGGACAGGCCCCTCGGCAAAAGAAAGTTAAATGTCTATGGGCCGAACAGTCCATTCGTGTTCTATATAGCCCCTCTCACCTAGAAACACACCATAAAAAATCAGCCAGCTGTCTCAACTGCCCAAAATAGCAGCTCCTCCTCTCCCTCTTCACTGAACTATTATTCTCTTGTTCCTTCTGTCTTTTCTTTTCCTCTCTCTTCTCTCTCTCGCTAGCCCTCGTCTCTCTCCACCCCTCGTTTTCTCTCGATCTTACCCAAACCCCACAGTCTCTTTTTCTTTTCTCTGAGAAAAGATAAGAACATTGCGTATGGTCAATTGCTCCTCTGTCTCGTGTGACTTATAACCTTTTTATGTCATGCCTCATCTCAGATGATCAATGGAATGCCAGGTGAAAATGTCGCTTCAATCTATCGACTTGGAGCAGCTGAGTTACAGTGCACTGGAGTGGTCCCATATTGTCACTGAGTAAAACATTACAGTGCCAGGGGCTTAGGGATTGGGTGTACTTTTGTGAATCCCAAATAGCAATGTATACTTTTAACCATAGCCCTGCTCCTCTGGGGGTTTGGCTGGGGAAGGGGGGACAGACCCGTTGTCCCTCCGCCCTTCTTGTTTTCCAGATGACTTATGGGGGTTCAATCAAGCTGATTCAGATTCTGTTAGGAGAGTGGGAGACAGGAATGGAGAAGTCAATAACTAATCACCCTGTTTCTTCCTCTGTTGGATGGAGAATAGGCTACAGAGGTCCAGTGGTGCCACTGTGGTTCAGCTTCCTCCGTGAATCTTACAGTACATTGTCTGTTGGCTTTTCTTTTACGCAGGACAAACTCAGACCTTTCATTTTTTTTGGTGATGTTTTATGGCTAAGATACAGCACAATGAAATAGTAGGAGCAGAGATAGACAAGCCCAGGGCTACTTCTAAAACTTTGGAAACACTAACAGAAGCCATGAAAAATGGGATAAACAACACTGATGTACTCCAAATTAGAAAGATTGCTTGCTTGTGATTTTACTTCCTGTTAGATAGTAATCACATTATACACTGATACTAGAGGCCAATTGTTCCCCAGGCAGATGAGTAGATAATGTTTTAAATAATATTGGTGATCAAGCTCCAATCGACCAAACAGCTTATCTTAAATGTCTCACAGGAAGGAAGGCGAGGGGCATTAAACAAAGACCAACGTTGATTGTCTGTCGAGTGTTGATTGTATAAATCACCGTGGCGGTCAAGTGTTTTCATTGTGCATTCAAAGAATGAATGGGCTAAAGATAATGACCATTGATTGGATGTGCTATGAGATGACACGGTTTTATGA
Organism: Esox niger; assembly: GCA_016801105.1. Classification (NCBI taxonomy): domain Eukaryota; kingdom Metazoa; phylum Chordata; class Actinopteri; order Esociformes; family Esocidae; genus Esox; species Esox niger. The sequence goes on from JACXGJ010001944.1 coordinate 30,972, forward strand.
ATGATGTTCCCTGCATAGATGGGGGCCTCACGTTATTAGAGAAATCCTTGTTGCTGCAGTTTTTGTTTAATTACCAAGCATTCAGTCTCAGTGCACAATTCAATCAAAGCGCATTGCGTCGTTTCCCTTTTGGGTTCTTAGCGGTTAGATTCAGCGTAATCTTTCAGTATTCAACGTGGGCTTTTGCTGTATTTATGAGTGAGATGAAACGGTCTTCATCTGGCCAGTAGCTGCTTTACCCAGGGCCAAAATAAATCAGTTTCCAGATTGAGTTGTGCACGCATGAGGGCAGTTGCTCGGTTTCCTTGTGAAGCCTACGCACATGACCGGTTTGAGTGCCTCAAGTTCCGCGTCAGTGTCGCTTCTATCGTTAGACCTTGAGCGGCGGAATATCTCCTCTACTGTCACTTATTTGTTGCCTCGTCCTTTACCGCTACCGTAATGATATTCACAACGTTATCAGGGGAAAACATTTCACTTTTGTGCGTGCGTGCGTGAGTGCGTGCGCACACTCATTAACACTCCCCCTGTGCCCAGGTGGGTGACCAGCTTCTGGAGGTTAATGGGCGCAGCTTTGTGGCCATCCCCCACGACGAGGCGGTGAGGATCCTGAAGACGTGTCACCACCTGGTGGTCAGGGTGAGAGACGTCGGCAGGCTGCCCCATGCCCGCACCGTGGTGGACCAGACCAAATGGATCAGCAGTCCCCCAAGTCCGCTAACCATAGCGGAGAGGGCCGTCAGTCCAGCCACTACAAGGTGAGTTGGTGCGAACAGGCGCAGTTCTTATTAAAACATTTTACAGATCCCGAAGGCACCCCATTCCCAATGTTGAACCCCTTGGGCCATTTGTAATGCATCCTATGACATTTTTCTTGTCTGGGAAAATGTCACGCTGAAGGTCACTGTTATAACTTCGACTAGCGAGAAGCTTCTTTCTCCGTTTAAATTCAATTCCTTTTAAACCGAATATCCTTGGAATTTACAATTTGTAGTGGATCTGACGTTTCATCTTTCGTGTTAAGAAAAAAGCAGCGTGTTTAAAGAGTTGAACATGGAATGGGATTTGCATTCATTTAGTTGAGAGGGAAGAATGTTTTCAGGTGTTCCAGGAGAAATAAAATGTGTGTTTTCCAAATGGCACCATATTTAATGCACTGCTTTTGCCCAGGACTCTGGTCAGAAACAGTGAACTGCAGTGTATAGGGAGTAGGGTGGCATTTGCCATGCAGACATCCTGTTGGGTGAAATCAATTATGTTCAACTGGGTGACATGAAGATTAGCAATTTAATTTAATCTTTTTCAATTATAAGCAAGCCTCCACAGAGGCATTCCATATCATTCACATAATGAGGTAACAGAATGGAATTACCATTGAATTGCTGACCAATGTCATTACTCTTCTACTGCTTTCAGTGACAAGGCTTTTGTCATGTGAGTGACTGAGTATTGTGAGGCACAATATGCCACCTCATTGTCAGGGGGTAAACAACGGTACCTTGACTCTGACTTTGACAGTGACGCGGGATTTGATGCTCAGTTCCACAGCCATCAGCCTGTCTCTACCTCCTCTACTCTGTCTGTCTACCACCTTCCCTCAGGTCTCTGTGTGTCTGTATTTCTTATTGTCTGTCTGTCTCTACCCCATATTGTCTGTCTGTCTGTCTATCACCTGTCCTCAGGTCTCTTGTGTGTTTGTATTTCTTATTGTCTGTCTGTCTGTCTGTCTGTCTGTCTACCTCCTTCCCTCAGCTGTCTGTCTGTTTGTATATCTGTCCGTCACAAGATCGAAAGGAGTCTGATCTAGAATCCTGTCTCATTTTATCATTTGAATAGACAGACTGAGCTAGAATCCTATGTCAAGTTATCAATTTCCGCTAAATTATTTTAGAAATCAAGCATGGTGGCCTTTAGCAAAACACTTCATTAAACTCATGTTGCTTGTGTACCAAATTGCACTTTATTCTTCACTCTGTCCTGGTCATAAGTGGTTCACTATGTAGGGAATAGATTGCCATTTGGAATGCACAGCTGGCTTCTCTCCGCCTGAGGTACAGGGAGGTACAGGGAGCACTGCCGCTAGGCATTCATGCATGGGTTGTTGATTTCTTTCCCTGTGTCAAGTTCATACATATTTAAAGCCCGTTGTGCTTGGATGTAGTTCGCCTTATTGGGGTTTCTGTCAGTACTTACTAATGTGGGTATCTTTCATGTTCTGCTGTGTTTTGCCGCAGGCCGTCATCAGCAAGGGCTACAACTGTATTAGGAAAGGTAAGTCCAATCCATTCTATGTTTACATGGCACCTATTCTTATGGACACTACCCAAGTTCATTACCCAAGTTCACTACCCAAGTTCATGCTTCCCTATAACTGCTAATGAATTATGGATGTTGGACGTGAGGACCACACGCACATCCCATACACAAACATGCCTGGGTGTTTTATAGAAGGCAGAACTGTTGTCTTAATGTCAAAAGATTCCACCTGCCCTGCTGCGTCTCTCACTAATACAATAGTTGGACAGTAGTACGACGACAACACGCTGTCACAAACAATCGAAAATATCATCTAGGTGACCTTGCCTGCCGAGCCGTATCACTGCCACAAACAGTTAAGAAACATCCAAGTGACAAACCATACGCCTGTCAACCATGTTGACGTTTTCTTGGTGAGAAACCACGCTAGTGAAGGATGTTTCTGCTACACTGAGTAGTATTTCTGAGGATTCACTACATGTACAAAAGCTAGCTTAAGGTTTCCGACATAAGCTGTGTAGCGTCGTACCTAAGAACAGCCCTTATGCATCATATATTAGCCATATGTCACACTTCCTTATGATTTATTGCTAAGATGATCAAGTTTAGATAGGTAGATAGGCGTGCCTAATTATATGACACATTAATTTCCGTTTTTTTATACGTGACATGTATAAAATTAAATGCCTCTTAAATTAATAGTTTCTTTTTTACTGAGCTTGATTCTAAAACTGTGCGAGGGGTTTGTTTGTTTTGAATTTTATGCTTCTGTGATTTAATGGTTGAACCTGAATTGCATTATTCATGTCAAATGTGTTTCACGGAGCTGATGAGTTTATTGATCTACTCACCACTGTCTGGAAGTCACCTTCTGGGTTTTGTCTGCAACTGGGCAGTCTGAGCAAGTGGGTAGAGGCAAGGAGCAGGTTTATGATTCACACAGCGACATAGCCCTACATAAGGCAATGGGGTAGACTGGCCAATAACCTTATATGCTAATAATTCACCATCTTTATAGTCAGTCTTCTGCTACCACTGAACTCACAGAGAGTTAAGAATTGCACATTAACTATGGAGACGGATTCAGATCACAGCCTATTACCATACAGAGCACTAGACCTAGGGCTCTGGTCAAACATTTTCTTAGATGGGATGCACTTCAGGAAAAAATGCAGAGAAATAGAAATGGGTAGGATTTACTGGAAGAGATGAGAAGCACACTGCGGCCTGTTGGATTGGAAAATGAATTCTGTAGATTGCAGATTATAGCCGACAATGAAGAGCTGTGACTCAAGTTATAGGACTGCTGTCTCAATTTTGAATGCTTTTTCCACCGGAAAGAGTTGAACAAGCCATAATGGATTAAGCGCTGCTGGTGTATAGTGCATGTAGCAACGTCCATTGAAATGGTCAAAAGGTTTTAAAAACAAGGCTAATATATGCAGCTGTTGGACAGTGGAAGAAGATACAAATATTTTCATTGTTTTTTTTTATCCACTAAGATTTTGATTTAATACATTTTACAGGAAGGACCAGATAAATCTGGGATTTTTGTGTAAATTCTGTTTTTTAATTCAATCCTTATATTTCACATTTGCGTTTCATTGTTGGATTGTATTAGGTATTGCTGCAATATTTTGTGTAAACATGTTACAATTTTCGGAGTCTGATTTGGTGTATGCACTTTGTGTATTGACATACATTATTAATAAGTTAATATAAAATGGCAGTACCACAAAACACCTGTTCTTATGCTTGCTGTGCTTACCTGTGCTGTTTAGATGTATTCATTATTAATAACGGTTATTGTCACATTTCCTCAGAATGTAATAATTTCCTAATAAACATTTAAATGCTGATCTCTAGATTACACATAGATATAGTATCCTTAACACTGCTTTCCAGATCAGACCTATCCCTCTAATCCAAGTGGTTGACTTTGACATTGCTTTCATTTCAGCTCATTTAGTTTGTAAAAATTACAAAAAATGATTACTTTTCTCAATAACAAAACATTGCTGGCAATTTTTTAACAGTAATCTGTTTTCTCTTTTGATGAATAATTATTGAAACATTGTATTCCAGACCAATAAGTAGTGTTCTTCAAAATGCAACAGAAAACATTTGTACTCCATTGAGCCCATTCCAGCCGTGACCGGGGTGAGTTTGACAGGTCATTACAAACATCTCTGATGTAGTATTGTTAACGGGGAAAAAACAAATGTCGGGCTGCGAGCAAGAGTGGGTAAGAGTCAAGCGTGGGAAATGAAAGCAATCAGTCCAGCCAGTGGCAAGTGTATTTTGCATCACAGGAAATAGATAGTTGAAAAGGAGAGATCCTAAGGTCGGTGGGTCTTATCTGTGTCTACGTATGTGCAATGTTTGGGGTTTAACAGGTAAGAATATCTTGCCTCTGCTTTTCTCTCTCTCTCTGTCTTATTCTTTCTCTCTTAGAAAACAAGACACAGAAGTGAAGAGAAAATTCAAACACTCTCATTTTAACACAGGCAATCTTCACTGGCTGGCACATTGGTTATAAAAATAAGGAAGAGCTTTTATCAAGATCAGCTTTCCTCTAAGATTGCTGAATTTCCTAGCGCTTCAGTCCTAGCAACCATTACCATTGTCGTCAGGGGCCAGTGACACACAGTTGTCTGACCACACGTCATAACTGTAGTGATGCAACATCAGCTTTCTTAAATAAAAGATGGTGGAGGGCAAGAAGACCACAATACAGTCGATTTAAAAAGGCAACACACCCCTGTTAAAATGCCTGATTTTGTGATGTAAAAGAATGAGACAAACATAAATGAAGTCAGAACTTTTTCCACTTTTAATGTGACCTATAAAGTGAACAATTCAATTGAAAAACAAACTGAAATCGTCGAGGAGGAAAAATGAAAAATAAGAACCACAATAACCAAGAAACTTACAATAACCTGGTTGCATAAGTATACACACCCTCTTATTACTGGGGATGTGGCTGTTTTCAGAATTAACCAATCACATTCAAACTCATGTTAAATAGAAGTAATTACACACCTGTCATCATTTAAAATGACTCTGATTAATGACAAATAAAGTTCCGTTGACATTTTCTTACTTGCATCTCAGAGCAAAAGCCATTTTTTGCAGAGAGCTCCAAAGCATCAGAGGGTTCTCAATGTTGAAAGACATCAGTCAGGAGAAGGGTTAAAGTTAAAGTTCAATATAGAGGAATGAAATGCAACAGTTGAGGTGAAATGTATACAGTTTACGGTAATAGAACAAGTTGCTGAATAACTTAATGTAGCTATTTATAACTGTCTCTCAGTCTCTTACATTAACTGACTGGAATTGTCTGCCCACTCATCTTTAAAATACTGTCTCAACTGTGTCATGTTTGACAGCATTCTTGAATGTAAGACCCACTTCAACTCCAACTATGTCATTTAAATAGCATCTCACATTCCCTTCGAGAATTCTCTGGACCAATATGGAATACATGGTTGACCTAGTGATGGCAAGATGGCCAGGCCTTAAGGCAGCAAAGCAGCCCCACACCATAATTCCGCCTCCTCCATGCTTTATGGTTGACGTGAGGTTCTGTTTAAAAGTAATGCTTTGTTTTTGCTAAAAATCGTGTTCTGCATTCTGGCCAAACAACTCCACCTTTTACTCATCTGTCCAGATTGCACATTGTCACAACAGTTTTGGTCTTTACCCAGGTCTCACCTGGAAAACATCAGTTTTGTATTGATATTCTTTTTTCTTTTTGCTTCCTGATCTCTATGTGGGCTAAGTTGGTGCAGTCTCTTTTTTACATTTGACAGGCCTATAGATTCCTTTATATTACCATTGAGTTTTAAGATAATTTTATGAGCATCTTTTGGTCAGCTCTTGGCCTGAATGTGTTGGGCTTACCAGCCCTATGTAGATTGCCAGTGATCTGCAATTTTTTACATTTCTAGATGATCTTACAGACAGTGGAATGATGTACTACAAATTGCTCGGAAATGGCTTTGTAACCCCTCCCAGACTCATGGGCATCAATAGTCTTCCTTCTGATGGGGTCGGACAGGTCTTCTGATTCTTGTGTTACCACACACCTATATGTCTAAAACCACAACAAGTTCCTATCCGCAAGTTGCTCTAAAATGATTTTCCAATAATTTTGGATAGTTTTGGTTCTAATTTGAGCTTTTTCATGTAATGGTAAATGTAGGGGTGTACCAACGTTTTCAGCACAAGGAACTTATTTTAATTGCATTAATATTTTCAAACGAAAATGTTTTTGTGTGATTTCTTAAATTGGGTTACGATTACTAATTAATATGATTGGAATTTATCAAAACCTTTGCTTAACTTTCTCAGGGGAGAACGAATTTTTTCAAATTATGTGATGGGGAGAGTTAATCCACTTCTCTGGTCACTTTGAGGTTCTCTTCCAAAGGAGATAAACTCATGTTCATCCAGTTTGGGTCTCTTCACATCCGTGTTATTAGGTTGGGGAGCCCCCCGAGTCTGGCCAGAGAAACTGGTGGTCATGGCTGAGTAAGTCTTCATTCTGCTTTCCCTTGTACTGCTGTGTGTAGAGTGTTATGTTGAGCGCTGTGTGTTTTATCCGGAGGAGTGTTGCAGAGTAGTTCAACTGAGGTGATGAGACAGGTCCCCATGACAGATACTGTAGCTCTGACAGTTATTCATGCATGCATAGATATGCAAAACACTTGTGTGTACGACACAAAAATTTACACACATTGTTTTTGCTATCAAAATGAGAACCAGCAATTTTGAAGCATGTAATAATCCCTAAATCTAACTCTTAAATTGGCATTTCACCCTCGGAGACCCTCTGTTGGTCTGAATTAAGTTTGAGACATTTCTATGCCAGTGAGATTTTTTTCACACATAATTGACCAGAGTCTGGGAATGGAATTTGTGTGGTAAACAACACACTATAGTATTTCAAATTGTGTATGAAAGGGCCAACAAGATCTGAAAAAAAAAATGTAGTCATGTTTTGTTTCATTTTGCAAAGCCTCCATGTTTGATCGACGGCACTTTCTGTATATTCATGATTGTCTTTGTTTGATAGTGAAATTGGATGTCGCTTAGTGATGTTTCTATCAGCAGATATAATGTAGAAATTAATGCACATGGTTTTTAACTTTCTTCCATTATCTAAAACAGTTGTTCTCAACTCCAGGCCTCAGGACCTAGTCTACTACTGGTTTTCAATTCTACTTCATAGTTAACTGCATTCACCTGGTGTCCCAGGTCTAAATGTGTCAATATTGAGAGAGCTAGAATGAAAACCAGCAGTATTTTGGATCCGGAGGCCTGGAGTTGAGAACCACTGATCTAAAAGACTACAATTTGGGAGGGGCGGTGTTTCCTGCTCTGGCCTGATCCGCAACAAGACTTATGTCGCATTAAAACATTTTCATAAGTGATGTTGAATGGCAATATTGAACCATATTGAATGGAAAAGGCTAATGAAGATGTTTTGAGAGACAGTGGGAACTGCCAATATCCTGGTGAAAAGCATTAATTTACTCTACTAATTAAAGAATGTATAAAATAATTGAATTTGGACTACATCAATTTAATTAGGACTATAATGGCAATTAGTGGATTTACTTCTATTGATTGGTTACTTGCTTATAGAATAGAAATGAACTTTATTGTCCATCCAGGATGTGATTTTTCAGTGGCAAGCCACAAACTTTTTTGATTCTCACATTAAAACTGTAAGTGGATCAGATGAAAGAATTATAACATTCAGTTAAAACATGAAGGACATAAATATATTCATTCACAGCCAACAACTGTTATTGCAAAAACATACAGTGGCTTTGGGAAATAACGTAGGTAGCTAATGTTTGTTTTTTCCTATATGTAATCTGCTCTTGCCTGTATGCAAACCGCTAGGTAAACGGTGAAACAGAATTAATTTGCCTCTGAAAAGGACACTTAACCCTAGCCCTTGTTTTAACCATAACCCAGATTCAAAGCCTAAACTCTACCATAGCCATTGTTTTAACCATAACCCAGATTCAAAGCCTAAACTCATCCATAGCCCTTGTATGAACCATAACCCAGATTCAAAGCCTAAACTTAACCTTAGCCCTAGTTTTTAAACATAACCCAGATTCGAAGCCTAAACTTAAGTCGAATGAATATTCTTTTCAGACACTCATTCTTTTCCATGTTTTCTTATAGTACCGAGGAACAAGAGTAAAACAGAAAACCAGGCCAATACTTACTCATCGCAAAAGTGTGAAAGTGAGTTTGTCAGAAGAGTTACATTTGTCAGAAGAGCCTCCTCCCCAAGGTTGTCTTTAATTGCAGTGTCTGGCAGTCGTTGAGAGGCTAATGGCCCCGTGCACCAATCTTTTACACACACACACACACACACACACACAAACCTGCACACACGTGTACAAACACATGTACAAACACACACACACACACAGTTCTCTCACTGTCACAGGAGAACACCAGTAAGCAGTAAGCTTCCCTGAAAATCTATAATAATCCCACTTATGGGGTGCAGGGAGTTTCCAGTTTGGAAGATAATTTCCTCCACCATGAAGTTGCCTTTTCATAATAAAGCATCCCAAGGATGAAACATTCCAAATAATTTGAGACAGATACTCTCTAAAAACCCAGTGTGAGGAGTGGGCTTGTTTGGGTAGTCAAAATGTAGGCTAATTTCACAACTGAATCAATGTTTAAAAAACTCCTAATAAAAAAAACAGTTAAATTCATGGCCGTGTGCATAGCGGTGTAACCTAAATACACTATAAAATATAGACCATGTCAGATGTGTTTCTACTCCTTTCTTGAAGAGGAAAATGATTGATATTATATAATCACATTTAATCTATTTCTGCTACCCTTGACTCATGACATTAGCAGATTTTTTTATATTACATAAATTACAGTGTAGCCTTAATGTTCGGGCTGACATTGATGAAAAAGACCTGGTCTGCAAACATCCAACATCGAGAGCATTAATATGCAGAAAGAACAGGGCAACTATTTTTGTATTCACAGCATACAACTCACAAATATGAACAATGATTACTAAATACAAAGCTTAAAACACACAGATGCAAAGTATGATCTTTCAATACACAGCAGATAACTTATAAATGAATATACATAAAAAAATGTAATTCACCATCCACAAACAAATACTGCTTGACTTGTAATGTTAGCAGAAACGTGTGCTATACTGTATTAAAAGTGCTACTTAAACGTATGTTATTTCACACATTTACAAAAATGTAATATTAGCATCACCTATTTTTGCCGGACCGTGTAATCGGAGCTGGCTAAGAATGAATGTCTCTTACTGAGTAAGTGACTGATTGACTGAGTACCCCTTGTTTTAATAAGAACAAACCAAAGTATTGGTATTGCAAACAAAAAAAATATTGAAAGCAGAACATCAACGAAAACGTTTTGAAATGAAAAAACATGCAAATAATTCTTAGAAATATTTTTTTTTGTCTTTGGCTGCAGTTTTTATTCTATCTTTGGGTACGTGACCCTGGACTTTGCTCTCGATTTCCTTTTGTGAGTTTTTGACACAGATTTCACGGTGGGCGGGTTTATGAGAAGAACTGCATCTCCATTGGTCAACCAGACTGGGCAACATCAACAGCTCCAGTTCGTTTACACTTTAGGCTTGTTACATTGATAAGTAGACATGCTATTGTGTATTGAACTTTGTTTGGGTTTCTGCACGTAAAAAATATACACCCAATCATGCATTTCGACCCAAATTGCTAGTCGTTTATTTGTTACTCTATGCATACTATGAAGTCGCACCTAATAGTGTAACGGTCCCGGCCTGCTGGGGCCGTTCAATCCATGTTTTTTGTGTGTCCGTGATTTGTCATGTCCTTATTTGGTCTTTCCTGTTCTTGTTTCAGTTAATCAGTTTATTCCTTTCACCTGTGTTTTGCACCCACCTGTTTCTGTTCTCCTTGTTAGTCAGTGTATTTAGTTTAGCCATTTTCTCACTGTCCTTGTCGGTCATTGTTTGCTGTCTGATGTTTCCTGTTTGCCAGTACTCCTAGTTTTAGTTTGTTTCTGTTTTGTAGTGCACGGCACTCTGTTTTGTTTTGCTTTCTGTTCCATTAAAAGTTTTTCCCTGCGTTTGCCTCCATCATCCCTCCCTGGACTCTGTGACAAATAGGCTAAGATAAAGCTGGCTGGGAAGCTGATACATATAAATGACAGCGTGTTATAATGTAGTTAGTTGTGGAACAGAACTAACCAAATTCATAATGTAAACATAGCTATGCAGTATGGTCAGTATGCGTGAATTTAAGTAATTCAATTTTAAGAAGCACAGCAGACAACATTTGCCAAGTAAATCTGTGGTAAAAGAGCTTTCAAAACATGGGCATATATTGAGTCTTGAAACAGTGCTTTCTAAGTTGACTGATTTGTCATTTCATGGCAACCAATCTGCAAAACGAACCATTTCACTATCTTTAAATGTTACGCTCAGACTCATTATTAATGTTACATTCACACACACAAGGTTATTCCTGCAGTATGTCTGGAGATCTATGATTTAGACTTTCCTACAGGTAACACAGTTCTTGTGTTCAATAAAAACGCTACAAGTGTTTAAATTGGCTTCCTCAATAATAGTTTCCAACACTTATGTATTTAACCAGGAAAGGCTAATTGAGATTAAAATTCAGTTTTTAAGGATCATCGTTGCCAAGATAGGCAGCAGCAATTTAAGTATTAAGAATAAATAATAGACAACATAAAACAAATATAAGCAGTCATAACAAATAAAAACATTACATTGGAAGAATCATAAGAGCAGAAGAAATCTGTATAGTAATTACATTTGCAGCAAACCTTATTGAACATGTTACTAGGGGATTGTAACAAAAGGGACTGTCCATTCAACACAGTTCAGTGATAATTGATCATTTTGCCCAACCTTTCCTCATTAATACAGTTAGAAATACAGTGATGGAAAAAAGAATTTGATCCCTGCTGATTTTGTACGTTTGCCCACTGACAAAGATATTATCAGTCTATATTTTAATGGTAGGTTTATTATGAAAAACGCATGTCAAAAATGTTATAAATTGATCGATATATTAAAAAGAACACAAATTATTTCAAAAGGGTACAATGGAAGTGGAAACCTTGAACAGAGGGTCAATGTAAATCTAATACTGTTCCACTGGTCACATGAACAGTATGATGTGATTTGTTGTTATTTTGAGTAGTTTAATGACTAGTCATAACCCAGGAACAGATGTACATTTGCTGTCCAACAAAGCTAGTCTTCACCTGACTGATGGAGGGCAGCATGTCCAGCAGCATCTCAAATACAGGAGGGCATCTGATGAACAATTTGCTGGGGTTGCCTGCACATAGCAATGGCGTTACTTAGCTGTCCCTCTCACGTCTGATATTTTACTGAGAGTTTGAATACCAAATAGATGCACACTGTTACGCATGGAGCAAATAATAAAATAAAGAAGTGGTGTTTTTCCCCTCCCAAAATAACTAGTTATTTCCGTCCACTGTAGATCACCAACCCCCTTAAAGAAACATGTGTCATTGAGGAAGGATATGAATAAATATAAATGTAATAGATGTTAACTCTACCATTCTGCTTGTATATCACTTTTGACTTTAAGTACTGGGATAGACACAGAGGTGGTTGAGAGAGCACACATCCGACTTGGCCATTTCTTCTACAAGGTGTGTTCCTGCATCCTCCTAATGTATAAAAAGATATGTGTTTAAGCAGTGACAAGAGGGACTTCCTATTATGTTGCAAAATGATTGCAAAGATGTTGGAAAAAGGGTGTTTTGGAAAAAGGGTGAAGAATTGGGACACAATTACCATGTTAATTCTCCTCAAAATATGACACAATCCACAATGATTCTGGGACCCCCACTTCCTACCTATCCAAGCAATTGTAGGCTTAACTAATAGGGCCACTTGTATCATCTGTTATAGATAAATTCATTGTGGATGAGATACATGTGGTATGGGAACATTACTTCCACTGCTGTCTGTCACCACTCTCCTCCACTCCAGCCACCTGTTTAGGTAATCTGGACCTCCTAAAGAGACAGACAATAGAACCCTAAATAGCTCGCTATATAACTGTTCCAAGGCTAAAACAATTTACCATTGCTTTTTCCTAGTGTCCTTGTTATAAACGTAGCTAGCTCAGCTAGCCAGTGCCATTGGGCTGGTTGGCTAGCTACTAACTATTGAACCTTTTCTTATCCGACATTTTAAAATGCCCACATATAAACAATTATTAGGCAAATATATCAGAGCTAGGTTGTTTAGTCAACATACTGTCGTGCTTATTTCACGTGCGTCCACTCAAACATAGTACCATCCTTTATAGCCTGTCTACATATTAATGTAACAAGCCTACAGTGTAAACGGACTGGAACTGTTGATGTTGCCCAGTCTGGTTGACCAATGGAGATGCATTTCCTCTCTTTAACCCACCTACCCTGAAATATGTCAAAAACTCGTAACCGCAAGAAAAGAAAACGAGGGCAAAATCCAGTGTAACGTGACCAAAGATTTTAAAAAATGCTGCCAAAAACTGCTAATTGTGTTAGCCTAACTGCGTTATTAGGAAAAATATTCCCTCAATGAATTATCTGCATTTATTTTCAATCAATTTGTTTTCGCATTTCAAAATATTAAATTTGTAATAAATGTTTATGTTTGATCTCAGTACTTTTTAGTTGATATTTTGCTTTCAATATTAATAATTTTGTTTGCAATTCTAATACTTGTGTATTATCGTCAACTTGATTGACAGTTATTGTATCAATGTCATTCAAGAATGAAAGAAACATGTACGTTGTAATGCCATGAAAGAAAAAATACG
>JACXGJ010001944.1:44225-73903 GCA_016801105.1 Esox niger
AACACACAAAGACAATGGGAGCAGAGGGAACATATATACTGAGGGGAATGACTAAATGATGATCAGGTGCGCTAAACGGGACAACAGGTGCAATGAGTTGATGAGATGGGGCGATGGTGTCAGAAGGTCGGTGACGTCGAACGCCGAAGCCCGCCTCCTGCAGGGGGAGGATGGGCAGTAGATGGCGTGGTCGTCACAACGTTCTTATGCCATAAAATGAAATTGCTTTGGCAGACTGTGATGGAGGTAAACTTAGTAAGAAACGTTGGTCAGTTAAACTGTATCAAAATCATTCATGAATGGCTATTGAAACGGCCAGTGCCAAAATAGGATTTGTTCAGGGTAGATAGACACAAGAGGCTATATTGAAACCCCTTAAATCAGGGATGTCAAACCGGTTCCATGGAGGGCCTAGTGCCTGCAGGTTTTCGCTGTCACCTTGTACTTGATTGATTAATTAGGTCATTCATTGGTTTGTTTCTAGCCTCACCTGGTTGTTTAAGTCTGAACTGAGAACCAGTTAATAGGAAAAACATAAACCTGCAGACACTCGGCCCTCCGGGGAACCGGTTTGACACCCCTGCCTTAAATATACAGCTCTGTGTAGTGGTTAACGATCCCGTTGGCGACCAAGGATTTTCTCACAAGAGGGCAACACTCTATTGTGGGCTGGCTGAACTAGGCTTGCCTGTTTTCTTCTTTTAGGTTGTGTTCATTTTTACTTAGTGAATAAAAAAAAACAGTTTCAGTATATGCCTGTTTGGCTTTTATACTGTGTATTCATGCATCATGTTTTCTATTTGTCGGTTGTATTCTGTGTATTTACAGAAGCACATGTAAGCAAACTAAGCTTTTAATGGTCATAAGGTTTCAAGAACCAAGACTCAAACACTTGGTGTTTTCTCCGCCTGTTGTCCTTGTTGTGGGCCTACTGAACGTGGGCTGTGATGCACTTATGATTGAAAACAATTCACACTGTAGTAAAATCATGGCCATTATGAAGTATATGCATCTGAATGAATCAGAGACACCTAAATCTACCATTTGGTTTATTAAGAACAAACCACACAAAAAATGCTGTGGAGCTCAGCAATGGAAAATGTACACTACAATTCATATTTTGGGGTCCCCTAGGAATGTCTTTGTTTTTTAAAGAAAAGCATTTTTTGTACATTAATGTAATATCAAGTTTATCAGAAAAACTGTGTAAACACTGTTATTGTTGTAAATGACTGATAGACAGCTGGAATTGGCTAGTTTTCAATGGAATATCTACATAGATGTACAGAGGCCCATTATCAGCAACCATCACTCCTGTGTTCCAATGGCATGTGTTTTTTGCTAATCCAAGTTTATAATTTTAAAAGGCTAATTGACTATTAGAAAACCCTTTTGCGATTATGTTGGCACTGCTGAAAACTGTTGTGCTCAGTAAAGCAGCATTAAAATTAGCCTTTAGACTAGTTCAGTATCTTCAGCATCAGCATTTGTGTTCCAGGAAAACGGCCAGGAAACAAAGAACATTCTTCTGAAACTCATTCGTCTTCCTGTTCTGGGAAATGAAAGCTCTTCCATGCGAGAAACTGCCAAGAAACTGCAAATCTTGTGCAATGATCTGTAGTACTCCCTTTACAATATAGTGCACCCTGTCTCTAACCAGAATAGAATGAGGAGTGGGAGGCCCTGTTGCACAACTGAGCAAGAGGACAAATAAATTGGAGTGTCTAGTTTTTAAAACAGGCGCCCTACAGGTTCTCAACTGGCATCTTCATTATTAACTAATAGGGTACCCTCAAAACACCAGTCTCAATGTCATCATTGATGAGGCGACTCTGGGATGCTGCAAAAAAGTTGCAAGGAAAAAGCCATATCTTAGACACTGGCCAATGAAAAGAAAAGATTAAGACGGGCAAAAGAACACAGACACTTGACAGAGGAAGAACTGGACAGTATTTCTCAACCCTGCTCCTGGACACCCCATGCCCTGCATGTTTTAGATCTCTCCCTGCCCTAACATAACTGATGTCGTTCATCAAGGACTTAATAATGAGCTGATCATTTCAGTCAGGTGTGGCAGAGCAAGGAGAGATCTAAAACATGCAACTCAGGGGGCGCCCAGAGTGGAGAAACACTGGCCTAGAGAGAATACAGGGTCAAATGCATTCAGTCAGTTTGCCCTCGTGCTGACCAGTACTGCAGTTTTTTGCAATTGCTAAGACACATTTCTTGAAAACATCACCCATTTTCTCAATACTTTAAACACAGAACCCAAATCGTTAAACTACATTCACGAAACCCCTGACTCTTCCGGCAAAATCAAACAATCACCTCAAAATATTTTCATCTGTGTTTAAAATCTAACAATGCTTTCAGATCATACACACCTCCTATCAGCACATGTGCACTTCAGTGTATTTATTAGACAATACATCAAAAGATTGAGAACACAGCATCCAGGGCATGTCATTTTTTATTGTATATAGTAAACGCATTTTGCAATATATATACATATAAAATTGTCACAACTTATTATATATAGTGAATATATTGTATACTGTAAGTACTGCAGGTTATACAGTATCGCATGTCTGTATATTCAGCATTTGCATAAAAATACAGTAGTCCAACTGCAAAAGCCCAAAGAACAAAGACAACTCTATAATAAAAAGCACATTACAGTTCACTTAAAAATGTTGTGAGACTGCAAAATCTAATTCAGTGAGAGATTAATTCTGCCTAGGAATCACATCTTTGTACTGGTTCCAGCAAGAGGACTATGTCCACATCACAGGAAATGTTATCCCTTGCCAGGCAACAGGGAAAAACCCTCTTGTGTGCCTGTTCCTGTCTTGTTAAAACTTCAAACCTGTCACACCATTTCATGGAATCCATTTAAAATACTTTCTATGTATAAAAAAAGATGAGTAAGTAGTTTAGAAAGCGATACAGAAAGACTCACTTCTGCAATAGTGTATTTGTATACACTCCTGATTTACATACACTGCTATATAGTGCAGTTAACAGTAACCGTAGTCTAGTAGCATAGAATTGTACTCTAAGCATCAGCGCTGAAAGTGTCTGATTGAACACTTACTTGCATATACTGAAATTGCAGGTCTTTGACACTTTCTGAGTTGCGCTCAATGGGTATTCTGTACACTTGCTTCATGTGTACACTATTGCGTGGAGGACACGGTCAATGGTAAAATAGCTGACAGTGTTGATTCCCTCAAAGTTTACATTGTGTTCAACAAAGCTTTGCTGTACTTCACACAGTTGAATGGCATTGTTTTGAAGGACCAAATCAACAATGAGAACCTCTTGCTGTTGGGAGACAGCTGGAATCGGCTGGTTTTCAATGGAATATCTACATAAGCTTACAGAGGCCCGTTATCAGCAACCATCACTCCTATGTACCAATGGCATGTTGTGTTTGCTTGTCCAATTCTATCATTTTAAAAGGCTAATTGACCATTTGAAAACCCTTTTGCGATTATGTTAGCACCACTGAAAACTTTTGTGCTGATTAAAGCAGCATTAAAACTGACCCTTTGACTAGTTCAGTATCTTCAGCATAAGCATTTGTGGGTGACTTGATTTAATCAAAGTTTACATTGTGTTCAACAACTCTTTGCTGCACTTTACAGAGTTGGTCGGCATTGTTTTGAAGGATCACATCAACAATGAGAGCCTCTTGCTGTTGGGAGAAAATAGCAGTCCTTCCATCCTCATGTGGTTGTCCTGCAATTCTAGAAAAAGGGAAAATTGAGATTACAAATGTATACATAAATAAAAATAGTAATGGATATTGCTTCAATATGTAAAATGTTGAATAGTAAGAAAGTTTTTTCCCCCAGTCCACTGAATCAAATATATACAGTAAACTTTCAATAACCAAAATTAAAAAAACAATTACCTGCTCTCTTCTCTGAATGTCCTGATTTTGGTAGCCACAGATTATCTGCTCAAATTGGGTTGTGCTCTTTATCCTACTTCCCTCATTTTTATTTCATGAACAAGAACATGGACTATCACAGTTGCCCGAATTTTTACTGAAATTATTGTTCTTGGTCTTCCTCGTCCACTTTCTCCTCATCCACCACCTCTTACACGTTCTCTTCCTCCACTGCCTCAAATTGTTTCCATCCATTGTTGGTATCAACATTCAGCCCACCTGTTGCACTCTGAACTGGCATTTATTCTACTGGCATTTATTCTACATTTTCTACAATTTGTTCAATCACATCATTAGAAACGATGACAACCGTGTTGCATTTGTGTTTACCATTTTGGAAGACAAGTGTGTCACAGTGCAGAATGTGTTTTAGTGATTGAGAATGTGTTTAGAGTTTTGCAGAAAGAGTGAATTGTAACGGCCGGTCACAGCCTTTCGTTATAATTCTATGTTTTGTGTGTTTCTGTTCTGGTTAATCTGTTTCTATGTTCAGTTTAGCTTCCCTTAGTTTTTTGGTTTCATCTGTGTTTTCCACACATCTGTGTCATGTTCCCACATCAGGCATTGTATATAGTTCTGTCATTTGTTCAGCTACCTGTTGGTCATAGTTCATATGTCTACGGCTGTGCTGCCTTTCCTGAGTCTTTCTATTAAATTACCTGAGCTTTTGAAAACCTCTGCGCCTGTGTCCTGCCTCCATGGTGCATTGTGGCAGTGAATGTAATTTGCAAATGGTGTCTGAACTTCATTATGGTTTTGCCAAAAGGGTAATTGATTCGACCAATGGATATAGGCCACTGACCATTTGATTCGGGGAATGGGGTTTAGTGTTTTAGCAATTCAGAAAAACTGTAAATCAACACCCCTTAGCAGCACTCTTCAATTACAAACCTCATTAGCTATAGACCGCCAGAGGCACCTTTTTCAAATCATTTCTGATGAATCACTGTTTTAATTTTAGCAAGACCCTTTGATGTAGACCTAGTTGTAAGCATTCTAAGGAAATGTGCATGTTGGCCATATACTATTTATAATGCCAATATAGCTAATTGGCACGGGAGTGTAAAATATAGAACAAACAAACAAGCAGACTACACAACCCCAGGACAATTAGTCAATAAGACCACATTTAATCATGAGAAAACAAAAAAAGTATAGTGGCAGAACAACTGACTGCAGTCACTGTCTCACATTTACCAAAAACCTTGTCTATGTGCAGACAAAGTGTGCATGGCCTAAGTAACAAGAGGCTGCCATTGACAATATTGGCTCTTCTTAAAAGAAAAGCTATGTGCACACTGCCCAGAAAATAATGTACAAACAGAGCAGCACTTCCTGTAGTCCAGTCAACTTCATGATCTTATTAGAGACACTTTCTCAAAATGCATACAGAGACACAAAGACTTTGAAATATAATCAAAAATTAATCAACTTCATATCTGTTGTGTGAAAAACCAACATTTGCAAAAACATTATTATTTTTTAACCAATTCTGTACTGATTATATGATGTCCAATTTCTCATTATGGCCTTGTCGCATTGCGGTCACTCTACCGCACCTGCGAAGATCAACATGCTTCCTCCAGGCACATTCTGCCAAGACAGAATGATTCCTATCATGCTGCTCGATCAACCTGCAAGCTTTTCACTGGTACACACAAGGTTGAGACTTTTGCATTCCCCAGCCTTATAACCACAACTGCATTCACAGGCTTCAGACCTACAGAAGGACTTTCCGCAGAGCCACTTGACATTGGCGTCTTTGGCATCCCCTACGACTAGTGACCCATCCACCACAGGCGGCACTCTGCCAATTTGCATCGCACTGTGCTTAGAATGGCACTTTTGTTAATTATTATTTGTCATGTACATTATTCCTATTTTTCATTTACTTTGGCAATGCAAACACTTTTACCATGACAATAAAGCTTCTGAGTAGAAATGAGAGTAATGGAGAGGTACTGAGAGAGAGGGACAGAGGGAAAGAGTGATCATCTTCAGCAGGTTTTCTCTCATGTATACCCGGATCTTGGAAATACAACAACGCTAATGCATGACAATATTTTGCAGAAAACAACATTACCATCATCATCATAGCATCAAAACCCACTTTAAAAGATTGCAATCCTGTTAAAAATTGTTATCAATGTTATCAATGCTAATGTAAGCTAGCTACAATTTGGAGTTCTCCTCTTATTACCCAGTTGGTTAATGTTATAGTTTACTGCACCAAAAATCATTCTGGTGACATCAAAATATTGACAAATAGTATAGCTATTTATTCTTTGCCCCCTTTAGAGATTTCAGTCCGTTTTCAAGCCTTACTTAGGATGCATCTTGTGGGATGCTTAGTTGTGGCAAATCAGTTAATTCAGCTACACATGAAAAGTCAATAGAAATCCCAAACTTGGAAGCTAGCCTTTTACGTTAAAGTTTACTAATGCAACTTTTAAGATTGACTTGCTGTCCTTTGTAACATCTGCTGATATTTTGTTCAGCTTGTTTTATTTAGCTAAGCATTGTAACATGCTGCCTATAAATAAATAATTGTATCTGAAAATCTGGAGAATACACCAAATGTCTCTGGAACGCCACTTTTAATCAGCTGTGCATACAGTGGCAGAAACTGAGAGAGAAGAGTGCTGTTACATTAATGTAGATTTTTGGCAACAGCTGGCAGGATGCAGCTGCCTTTATAAAAAACCTTTGCATTAACAATATTTACTAGCAGCTACTAATGTGGCAACAATGGCTAGCTAGCTTTGATGGATTTGCAATTTATGTGTGCTGCTCTGGTAATTAGCCTTCTCTTCATTTCAAGTATCTATGACTTGCCCTACATCAAACTTACAAAAAAATCTGCATTGCTGTACAAAATACTTCAGCTGGATGTAACTTGTCATAACTTCATCAACAAATATCAACATTATGTAGAGTTATATTGTTTTAGATATTTTTGGTTTCTGCCTTTTGTTAGGCAATGGATGTAATGGTCATGAAGATAGTGCACTCCATAGTGCTAAGTTACATCACTTAACATATGAACAACATAAATCCCTCTGACCTTTTAGAATTCCCATCTACAGAAATGGCTATATAACATTTTCCTCTGAAAAGAATGGGATGAATCTTTGTCTGTAATTGGGGATCATATTGTCATTATCAAATCTTCTTTTAACCATTCACAAATTATATGCAAAAGTGACATCAAAGTACAACTTAAAACTTTGCTTGTATTTATGCTAGTATTACTGTATACATCTTTTATAGTGCCCTTATAAACATGAAATGTTTTACAATGTTATTTTTGATGGCTATCTTTACCATATTTCAATTACTTGATTTGCACATGATAACAGAAACAAAGAAAGTTAATAATATTATTGTATTTTAAATGTATAATTATAAATATATAAATAATTCATGCTTAATAGGTATTTGACTTAGCTGCAGTATAATACACTGCTCAAAACAATTAAGGGAACATTTAATTATCACAGTATAACACCAAATGAGCTTCAGGGATATCAATCTGTCCAGTACGAAGGATAAACAATTGTGAATCAATGTCACCAGTTTTGGTGCAAATGGAAATGACAACAGGTGCACTGCAGAGGCAACAGCAAGACAACACCCAACAAGGGAATGGTTTGGAAGGTGGTAGCCACAGACAATTGCTCTCTCCTTGTCCTTCTTGACTGATTCTTCTCTAGTGTTACAGTTGGCTAGTGTCCTTATGACTATTGCTAGCACGAGGCTACCATCAGGTTGCACAGGTAATCCAGCTACTCCAGGATGGCACATCAATATGTGCTGTCGCAAGGTTTGCTGTGTCTCCCAGTACAGTCTCAAGAGCATGGAGGAGATACCAGGAGGTGAGGAGAGCTGGACAGGGCCATAGAAGGGCACCAGCCCAGCAGCAGGACCAGTATCTGCCCCTTTCTATGAGGAACAGGAGGAGCACTCCAAGAGCCCTACAAAATGACCTCCCGTTAGCTACTGGTGTTCATGTTTCTGACCAAACAGTCAGAAACAGACTCCATGAGGGTGACATGAGGGCCCTACATCCTCCAGTGGGGCCTGTGCTCACAACCCAGCACCGTGCAGCTCGATGGGCAGAATTGGCAGATCCAATCTGTACCCAATTCTCTTTACAGATGGGAGCAGGTTCACACTGAGCACATGTGACAGCTGTGAAAGAGTCTGGAGATGTCGGGGTGGACATTATGCTGCCTGCAAAATCATCCAGCATGACCGGTTTGGCGGTGGGTCAGTGATTTTTTTGGTGTATACAATGCCGCCAAGTAGCGCCACAGACTGTCCAGGAGCTCTCTGATGCCCTGGTCCAGGTCTGTGAGGAGATCGCCCGGGACAACTCAGGAGCATGCTCAGATGTAGTTGGGAGTGCATACAGGCCAATGGGTGCCGTAAACACTACTGAGTCACATTATGAGTTGCCGTGATGATATTCACACAAGTTGGAACAGCCTGTGATTTCAATTGTTTACTTTGATTTTTATTGTGAGGTTGAATCCAGCCCTCAGTTGTTTGGTGATTTTGGTTTCCATTGACCGTTGTTATGTCATTTAGTTCTCTGTGAATTACACAATGTACAGTAAAGATTTTGACCTTTAACATATTCAGTTCATCAAGACCTGATGTGTGATTTAAGTATTCCCTTAATTGATATGAGCAGTGTATTAATACTATTCATCTATATATCGATAAGTCATAACATTAGGATGACTGACAGGTTAAGTGAATAACACTGATAATCTTGTTATCATGGCACCTGTCAGTGGGTGGGATATATTAGGCAGCAAGTTAACAATCAATCCTCAGAGTTGATGTGTTAAAAGCAGAAAAAATGGGCAAGTGGAAGGATCTGAGCAACTTTGACAAGGGCCAAATTGTGATGGCTAGACGACTGGGTCAGAGCATCTCCAAAACTGCAGCCCTTGAGGCGTGTTCCCAGACTACAGTGGTCAGTACCTTTCCAAAGTAGTCCAAGGAAGGAAAAGCAGTGAACCGACCACAGGGTCGTGGGTGGCCAAGGCTCATTGATGCACGTGGGGAGCTGAGACTGGCCTGTGTGGTCCGATCCAGCAGATAAGCTACTGTAGCTCAAATTGCTGAAAAAGTTAATGATGGTACTGATAGAAAGATGTCAGAACACACAGTGCATCACAGTTTGTTGTGTATGGGGCTGTGTAGCAGCAGACCAGTCAGGCTGACCATGCTGACCACTGTATCACTGCTGAAAGCACCTACTGCAGGCATGTGAGCATCAGAACTGGACCATGGAGCAATGGAATAAGGTGGCCTAATCTGATGAATCACATTTCCTTTTACAACACGTGGGTGGCCGGGTGCATGAGCGTCACCTACCTGGAGGACACATGGCACCAGGATGCACTATGGGAAGGAAGCAAGCCGGCGGAGGCAGTGTGATGCTTTGGGAAGTGTTCTGCTGAGAAACTTGGGTCCTGTCATTCATGTGGATGTTACTTGCTGCTAACATCTTTGTGCCAGATACCACAGCGCACCTTCAGAGGTCTAGTGGAGTCCATGCCTCGACGGTTCAGGGATGTTTTGGCAGCAAAAGGGGGACCTGCACAATATTAGGCAGGTGGTCATAATGTTATGGCTGCTCGGTGTAAGTGGTAATTGTCATCTTAGGTCTGAACTTGAAACACTGTTGACGTCTTTCCTAATTTAGGGTAGTCTTCCGGCTTTAACAAAAAATTTGGTCCAGGGCTGCTCCTCTCCAGTTGATGTTTGTACTGTACATGGTACACCTTTGATTTTTGAGTTTGGCAGCAACGGCAAGTAACAGTAAAATATGTGGTCTTGTCTTTCCTTATCAAGTAACCACGGTAACATTTATTAAATGTTTTTTCTTCACCTTCCTGATTTATTATTTGTGTATTCCTTTTTTCACTTGCTTTGTCAGTTTAACCAAATGTTTCCCATGCTATTAAAGCTCTCTATTGCATTTGATAGAGAGAAAGAGAGAGGTGGAGAACAACCAAGAGAAAGGCAAAGACAGAGGGCGCATTAAGTGCTAAGGTGTACTGTGTTTTATCACACCTGTGATTGATTATGCTCAATGTGTATTCTCCAGCAGTTTTCCCTGTGATTTGTCATACTTCCAGGCTTGCACTGATTTGACGCATGTGATCACATAAGGCTTTGTCATCATAAACTCTCCTTCAAGCGTTCCTTTTTAGGCCTTATTTTTCACAACCAGCACTTCCCTTACAAACAAGGCCCGTTGCTTTCTATAGATTAAACTGCAGAATGTGGAAGCTCATGTAAACTCGGCTTGATTGTATTGGAATGCAACTGTTGTAAACCTTTTGGGTCACCTTGGGGTAGGAATTAATGTCTTCGGTTTCGAAGCCAAGAGCTTACGGTCCCAAATGAAAACCTATTCCCTGCAAGTGCTCTGCTTTCAAACAGAGTCTTGGGCAATAAGGTGGGGTTGGGGCCACGTACAATTTCTCTGGACTGAGATGAGTGTGGCGCCGGTGGAGATGTGATTGCAGCACAGCTCATTGTGGCTGTCAGATTCGCTTAGTAATTAAAAGCAATGAGTCGATTCTTGGCTCCTGGCTTGGCGGCGGCCTCTGTCATTTTCCACTTTACACTCTGGGCCCTGAAACATATCTGTCATATTGACAGTGTGTTTCACATCCCCATTCCATTGTAACCTCTAGCTCACATCCTATTTCCCCTCAGACCATCTGATAGGGCAAATCACAGGTCTCCGTGTTAAAAGGGACCATTCTAAGTCCTGTCGGCGTTGAGCTCTTATCCTAGTACCCATTTTATCAGTGGAACTCTGCAGCTTTCAGTGCCATCATTGAACCACAGACGCTATTTAGGAGTAACATTCTTCCTCTAACACCCATGAATGGTGAAGCGGTGTGCGTTTTGTTACTCCGATTGTCAAGTTCTCTATTTAAAGCTGGAACGGCCAGCTCAAGCTAGTGGCTGAATAACAATGCTGAAGTTCTTTGAGTTGACCTAATAGTTTTAAGTGGTTTCTATTGTATGGTATTTAAATAGCTGGTTGGTGTGCTGTGTGTATGGGAGGACTGTAGAGCAGTTAATCCTAGCCCTGTTAAGATATGGTAACTACATTCTTTCATTCTCTCTGGTTTTCACTCAATTTTTCTTTTCTCGTCTCTTTCATTATCTCTCCCCCTCATACTCTTTTCTCCCGTGTCTTTTGTTTTCCATCTTTTTTCACCCCCCCTCCATACAGTCTATGGGTCGAGTTGTGCGTCCCCCGGGCTCCCAAGTCTCCCTGGAGGAGCAGGCCTTCCTGCTGCTGACTGATCCTGAGAGACAGACCATGACATACTACCTCCAGGAGTACCAGGAGGGGCACATCGGCCTGGAGCCCCTGGCCATGGCTCTGTTTGAGCTGTTGAACACGCACGCCAAGGTAACACGGCCACTGTACCTGCGACAGCACGTGGTGGTTAATCTCTCCTGATGATGGTGTCACCAATGCGAACCTTTAGGAAAATAGTTATCTGTATGAACACCGGTATCACACACAGAACACATAGAACACATCTTTTTATTTATTGTTTACAACAAATGGCATTTGTTACTAGAATCAGTTGAGATTTCCACTCATGTACAGTTGTGCTCATAAGTTTGCATACCCTGACAGAAATTGTGACATTTTGGCTTTGATTTTGAAAGTATGTCTGATACTGCAAGAAAACTTTATGGATAGTGATCATATGAAGCCATTTATTATCACATAGTTGTTTGGCCCCTTTTTAAATCATAATGATAACAGAAATCACCCAAATGGCCCTGATCAAAAGTTTACATACCCTTGAATGTTTGGCCTTGATACAGACACACAAGGTGACACACACAGGTGAAAATGCAATCAATGGTTAAATTCCCACACCTGTGGCTTTTTAAATTGTAATTGGTGTCTGTGTATAGTCAATGAGTTTGTTAGCTCTCACGTGGATGCACTGAGCAGGCTAGATAGGCATAACAAGGTAATGGAACTTTATAAACATGGAAAAGGATATAAAAAGATATCCAAAGCCTTGCAAATGTCAGTCAGTACTGTTCAGTCACAAAGAAAAACCCACAGGTAACCTCTGGAGAAATTCAGGCTGCTCTGGAAAAGGACAATGTGGTTATTTCAAGGACGATACTTGAACAGAAATGAGCTGCATGGTCAAGTTGCCATAAAAAAGCCTTTTCTGCGCCAGTACCACAAAAAAGCCTGGTACAATATGCCTGACAACACATTTGAAACGCCTCAAAGCTTCTGGCACACTGTAGTTTGGAGTGACCAAAATAGAGCTTTATGGTCACAACCATTTTGTTTTATTATTGCACCATTCTGTTATGACCTACAGTTGAATGTGAATCCCATAGGAAAATTAAGACAATTATTTTTGCCTGCTCACTCATGATTTCTTTACAAATGGTACATATCTTACCAAGTTTTCAAGGGTATGCAAACTTTTGAGCACAACTGTAACTCCAACATGACTCATGAAATTAATTAGAATATATCTTGGATATGTCATCGGATATAGAAAACACAATCGGGGTCAAACATGAATATTGGACTTTTTGCTAATCCAATTTCATCTGTGAGTGCCATCAACGTGTACTGAAAGTGATTCCACACTCAAACAGGACGTTCTCAGAGGTCCCTCTTCTCAGTTCTTCCCGTTGCCCCTGTCCTCCAGCTATCCCTGCTCTCCGAGGTACGGAGCCTAGTGTCTCCCCAGGACTCGGAGCTGTTCGATCGGCTGGTGCTTCGCCGTGAGAGGGAGGCTCTGAAGGCCTGGCACGGAGGAATAGGAGCGCCTCATCTGCACAGCCGCTGTTCCCATGCGGAACGCCCCGCCAGCCACTCCAACCCCAGCACCCTCTGCCCTCCCAAGGTAGGAGGCGCCCTGAGAGACAACCTGTCATAGTTGGCCAGAGCTCCGTGGCCCTGTGCGCTAATGTGTTTGATATCCTCCGGGGATCCTTTTTAAAATCTACCGTCAATTGGACAGGTGCTCTTTCGCCGGCAACCAATGAAATAGGTCAGGGTTTTTCAGATGTGATTACTGTGCCAACGGGCCATTGATGTTTCTCCGTATCAGTTGAGTGGGACCTCATTCTGCCAGGACACAGTCACTCTACAAAGCACTCCAAAACCCTCCAACATAGACCCCACAAAAGAAAATGATGAAAGCTCGTCGGTATCCGCATCCGCGCGCTATGCTCTATTTAGTGCAATACTTTTCACCAGACCTATAGGACTGCAGTCAAAGGGGTAGTGTACTACATATGGAACAGGGAGCCATTTGCTCCGACAAAATAGAGATTATTCAGCGATGGGCAAGGGGGATTTAAAACCATTGTGGGGAGAGATTCTGTTTAAGATGACTGATGGCTGAACCCAAGGATGTGCGCTCAGAAGTAGTTCGTCTTTGTGCGTGCGTGTGTGTGTGTGTGTGTGTGTGTGTGTGTGTGTGTGTGTGTGTGTGTGTGTGTGTGTGTCTGTGTGTGTGTGTGTGTGTGCGGATGCATATATGTGCTTGTGTGCACGGCGTGGTCTGTAGCTGCCCGCCATAGCTGTTTGAATCTGTTGCCACAGCATACAGTGTTAATTGTAGTTCATTTAGATTATTAACACATAATTAACTCCATGGGCTAATTGATAAGTCTTTAGTCACTGTTCAGGGCTTAGTCAATGTTGTAGATCATTGTTGTCAAGCCCAGTTGTACAGGGATGTGTATTTATAGACCTATTGATTTTTGAGGGTGAGTTCAAGTAAACAAATCGAGTCACATCATTGTAGTGGTAGTTCAAAACCTGAGTTCCGACTGGCTGAAAGCCGTGGTTCATGAGATCGTCATTTTTACTTCCTTAATTGCATTTGTAACCTGTTGGAACTTATATAGAATTTAGGCATATTTGGGTTGTGTGATATACATAACCTATTCATCATGACTAAGTGCTATATCTGGGTACCCCACGCTGTGTCATGCTTAAGAACAGCTCATAGTTCTGGCATATGCCACACCTAATGTTATATATATATTCATGCAACCTTGTATCTCCCTCTTTTTGTATGACTGGCAAATCAGATTTAAATGCTAATGTTTCTGTAGAATGCACGTGAAAGTGGAAAAAAAAACATGTCTCAGTGGCCTTCATCAGGCAGACTGAGTTTGTGCAGTTTGCTTGTAAAAAGAAACAACATTTTTCATCTGTACAAACAGCCGTCCTTGCCTGTTGTGTTTCTAGGAAGACGTGAAGTCTGCAGCTGAATCTCCTCCGTCCTTCAAGCCTCCTCCCCCTGGTCAGATCCAGGCCAGACAACCAGGAGAAAGGGACAGGGACCCATCCAGACGGCCCTCATCCAGATACTCCCAGTCTGGCCTGATCTTTACTGCCCCCACCAGGCTACACCAGGAATGTCACCACAAATCACTCAGAGCCTTCTGCTCCTCCAACCACCAAACCTCCACCTCTTCAATTTCTGGCCTCCATCATACCTGTCACAACCCTGGCCATCAAAACAGCCCCAACCCTGGCCACCAAAGCAGCCCTTATCCAAGTTCTGGTCATCACACATCCATGAACACTCTTCACAACACCTGCCAAAACTCCCTCCACATTTCCGACTCCACCTCCGACCACCATCCCAACGAAGGCGGCCCCAGCTCTGGCCAGCATGCCTCTCTCGGCTCCCTTCATCGAAAACCCTCCTGGTTCCCCTCTGGCCCTCAGAACAAGGAGACGGCAGCCAAGCACCCCGTCCTCAGATCCTGTTCACACGAGAAGGCCGCGACCTCCCCAAAGTCTGCCTCCCCCCTTCCCAATCACCCTGCTTCCCCCTGTAGCCTAGACAGGCCCTGCTCCCCCTCTCTCAACCAGGGAGGTCAGTGTGTCATGACTGATGTGCACAAACTGACCGCCGAGGTCAGACCTCAGCCCCAGCAGAGAGGTAAACATCAATGTGTGTGTGTGTGTGTGTGTGTGTGTGTGTGTGTGTGTGTGTGCGTGTGCGTGCGCGCGCTTGCGTGTGTGTGTGTGTGTGTGTGTGTGCATGCGTGCGTTTCCGTGCATTCGCGAGCGTCTCCCCACATGTCTTCTTGTGTCTGTGTGTATATAGCGTTCTATTGAGGTTTCTATAATTGGATTGTATTTCTCGTGTGTAATCAGGCGCCACATTATCCCAGCTGTCGGATAGCGGTCAGACTCTGAGCGAGGACAGTGGAGTGGACATCGCCGAAGCTGTGGGGATGAGTAAAGACAGCAGTCCCCGACCCAATAAGAACCAGACCAGCCAGGAGCCCCAAGGGGCTGAGGGACCTGTTGCACAGGAAACCAAAAAGGTGAGCAACGCCAAGGGGCCGTACCTCACCAGACATCCCGAAAGGACGCCCGCTCAAAACAGCAGTAATTCTCAAACCTCCCTCAAGTGGGGCACTTGGCCCACCTCAAATCGGATTGGCCTCTTGACTTGAGTGCCCCTCTGGTGTAACTGAAATATATAAATCTTTCCTGGACAATACAGAATGTACCCCGCTGTCTAAAATTCCCCAAATTGGAAAACAGAAAGGGCACATTTTTCAATTCATGTCACACCATTGATAAACCAGACCAATGGTAGGGGATTAGTTAGAAATGTAATGCACTAGTATTTCTGTTGTGTCATGGCTACAGTACTTCCCCACTCCACACATTGTTGTTTACTGTGTGCAGGTCCCCTGACTACATATTGTGTAACAATCAAATCAAAGAGATGTAACGTAAGTTGTTATTTGAATGCTATTATAATGAATTGTTCTTCAGCTTAAGACCTGCTGACCACATTCATTAATAGATGTAATTGTTGACTTGCTAACTTTTGAGAACATTGTTGCGATGGTATTGTGGATTGAGGATGATCATTTTTTTCATATTTTTCTGTGTGCATATTACATTAAATATTTGATATCAGTGAAATTCTGGTTGGTTAATTCATTTTTCTCTGACTTATGGATATTTTAATGTTTTGGCATTGCTAAATGTCATAATGTTACATTAACATTCAGAGACTGGGCCAGAGGAGTTCTGATCTTCTCTCTACAACTAACTAAGGCCAGTGAAGTTCAGGGTCAGGGTGTGTGTGTATAAATCCATCATGCACACATGGTGTGTAAGTCAACTAGCACTGATTAAGATTCTCCATTTAGCCCCACAATACTTCTGTGAATTTATCAGAATCAAAAAGGGATGGTCCAGACATTTCAGAATAATTAGTGAATTTTCTAGCCTCACCTCAAGATCTTCCATATTTAACAATAGCGGAACAGGTGAGGGCATTTATTGCCAGATGGTAAAGTGGCAATCCCTGGCTAGAGTAGTACTCAATAAGCAAGCAGTATGTGTCTCTGACTCAATAAGCAAGCAATATGTGTCTCTGACTCAATTATCAAGCAGTATGTGTCTCATTATGGATGTTGTCCCTTTTCCCTTCCCAATGTTCCTGCTTTCCCATTTGTAGCTAAGTCCTGGTTCTGTAAGTGGAAAAACCTTGACGGCACCTTAAGGGATCATACAAAATAATAATGCAATGTATCATTCTCCTGCCCTATAGACCAGGAAGCATCTGTTCATCATGGCCTTTGGCCTGTTGTTCATAGCTCCACGTCTATGGAAAGGGCATCTCTTGGTGTCTCTCATAATATGAAGAGAAGTGTAACTATACTGATTAGAAACTTGTTTGTCAACCAGGTTTTGACTCCATGCACATGCAAAATAAAGTCAGTTAGATGTCTGATAACCTCAGTGTCCGTGTGGACTTTCCAAATAAATCAATAATCAAAAGCAACAAAACTATTGTGTCCAATTTCATTTTTTTACGAGAACCCAATTCTATTCACTGATATCATTTATACAGGACACATGCTGAGGACTATATTATAATAATCTGCATTTGGGTTGTAGAATACATTTGTTTTGTGATGAAAAAATGATAGCAGATGATTGGTCATAACTGAAAAACACGAAGAAAAAAAGGTTTTTAGAAGCAATTTTCCTCCCCCAAATCTACAACTGGACACCTCTTAGCAGATGTCGACCTCTCTGTAATAATGTCTGTCCCCCTACGGCCCCCACATTTCAGAAATCCTAGAATCGGCACTGCGCACGCGTTTCAACAGGTTGGCCTAGTTCAAAAGCAGCTGCCCCTATTCCCCTGTACCTGAGATCAAATGCTTGTTGAATCAGGGGGGCTGGCTCTGGAATAAATAAAATAAAGACATGGTACGGCCAGGGTTCCCTGAGGAGAGGTTTGAGAATCCATACCTTGTACAGTGCAAAATGATTGAGACCAGACCTTGATGTTTTATCCTGCTTCTGTATCGTTTTCCCCTTCTCTGGTATGTCGTCTTCATTCCCTGCAGCAGCCAGGCTCTCCAGTACCCGCCCCTACCCTGGTGCGCGTCATAAAGAATGCTGCCACGCTGGGTATTGCCATAGAGGGAGGGGCCAACACACGGCAGCCTCTGCCGCGCATCGTCACTATACAGGTGAGAGGGGAAAGAACGAGATTACAAACGGCATGGTATTCCCTCTATAGTGCATTGGTTTTAGCCAGGTTTCTCTGGGATTCGTTTGGAGGGAAAAAGGAATGATTCTTCATCATTGTGTTCTACTGTATTAGCTAATGGGATATTTCACCTCTCCTCCGTCTGGTATTAGCATCTCATATGTGCAGCCAAAATTTGGAATTTTCCACCACACAATGCTATACACACATTTTTGCATTTCACTGGTAGAAACAACATTGGATGTAATTAAACCACAATATCCTGTTGTTCTTGTAATTAGGAATTATCAGAAGCAGCCAAATTGTTTAGCATTTTGCAAAAAAATGCTAGCTATTTTGCTTTTGGGGATCTGTAAAAAATACTACAGACTCTTACCTTTGGGGTGGGAATGGGGCTTCCATCAGGCTGTAGTCGTCACAAAGCCAGAGAAAACGTGTCAACCTGGCTGTCCTGTAATGGCATGGCCAGTAGGAACATTACTGAGACAACGCATGTTGCTTTATTAAAAAACCTCAATCATATATACCAGCAACTTATGATATTTAGCAATCAACAAAAGAAAAGGTCAAAACAATTGGGTCACATCAATTGCTACCAATCATTACTCCATTTATTTTCTGATCAGACATTAGGTAATTGGTCTGTCCCGGCGTGAAATTCCAACATTCTGCCATCGTGTATAATTATGTCTGATACACCTCACATGTAGAGCAACACTACAAGTACTGTCATACAGTGGATTTTCCATTTAAAATGACATGAATGTAGCATTAAAGTGTTTTACGTACATTGATGTTTTTAAATAGTAGGAACCACTTTATAGTTTATGCTTTTAAAAGTGTGCGTGCACAGAATAATATTATAGTCTTATTGAATGCAGTACTGTTTGCTGCATGTTTAGAATATAACAGATACATTACCATTTGTTCTGTCTTTCATCTTCCTTTCAATGTGACCTTCCCAGAGCATCTGTATGTGTTATAACAGCCTATATTTGCATTAATTACCATCTTGAAGCAGGTCAAGGATGCTCTCCTGGGGATGTTTAACTTTGTTGAAAGTTACCACCTGGTTAGTCCGAGGCCTTTTGGATAATCTATTCAGGTCACCGTATTCACCAGGAAGAAAATGGACTGAAACAGAAAGTGTCCATCTGAACTGCTCCAATTGCAAATACTTATTTTAATTTCAGAGAAGCTTAGAGGCCTCTAGTGGCCAAAGGTCTGTTTCCACTAGGACATAATATTTGAAGGCATCTGATGATTTAAATTAGTCAAGACCTGGTCAACAGTTTTGGGAAGTCCCATCTACTTGAATATATTCAAATGGCAGAGGCCTTCATGGCGACATCATGGCCTCAGATATGTCGCCTTTCAAAATGTATGTGATTTGTCCTGTACCTTTCAAAAGTTATGGGATTTGTCCTGTTACCTTGATGGAGTGGACCTACCGAGTCATTGAATGCAGACCTACTTGTATGTTTTCAGCTTTGAGAAAACAAAAATGTCATTAGTCCAATAGATTTCTAATGGGCATATTTGTACATAAATCTGACAGAACGCTATGAAACAGGAGGAGGAATATGACACTGCCACATTAGTCCAATAATAAAATAACAACTCAAATCAATTCAAAGCCACCTACAGTAACAAATGCTTATACTTTAGAAATCAAAACCTAAACTGCCATTTTAAGAAACACGCTTTACCAATTCAAATTGAAGACCAATTATGTTTGCCCAGCAGGTAATGGCACTAATGGCACTGTCCACGTCTTTGTTCCCAATCCCACCCTAGTTTATATGGTGCTAAACTTTACATAAAAAAGTCACTGATACCATCTTAAGTAACTTCTAGGAAGAGCAATATGACATACAGTAACCTCTGTGTCATACTTAAATCCTACACTTCCTTCAGCTATCATTCATTTAAGTTCCCCCCACAAATGACTGGAATGAAGAGCAAAGTGCTATTAAACCTGACCTTTTGATCGCCCCTCAATCAAACAAACCAAGCGAGCAGACGTCTGATCAATTCCCCTGATGAATCATCACCTGTCTGTGTATGTCTACGGCTGTACATGTTAATGTTACCCATCTCCTTGCTCTCTCTATCTATGTCTCGTAGAAGGGAGGCTGTGCACATGGAAGTGGGCAGCTGAAGGTGGGTCAGGTGATCCTAGAGGTGAACGGGGTCTCCCTCAGGGGTAGAGAACACAGAGACTGTGCTCGCATCATCGCCGAAGCCTTCAAGACCAAAGAGAGGGACCACATTGATTTTCTGATCAGCGACTTCAGCGCAGTACCCGAGCTTGGGCTTTAGCAGGGGAGGCGTTCATTAGGCAAGAAAGACAAATTAAAACAGAGGCCTACCTGGAAGAATCCAATGAGATGCTTGTTTTCATTTTCCTGCAGGGGGCTTTAGTAGGACTTTGCACTTTAGAGAGCTGGAATGGAAAGAATGAGGAGGAGAGAAAGAAAGGATGGAAGTGATTGGATGGAGTGATGGATTTTTGAACCTGCGGACAAAATAAAGACAATCTTCCCTTCTCTATAGATCCTGTCTCTAGATCCCAACCATTCTACCCATGTATTGTCATGTTGACAAAATGCATGACCTTCTGCCTTTAGAAGAACCCACCAATATAACCTAAGACAAACACTCCAATAGAACCCCCTATGTACCAACTAATACAACCTAATTGCATTGAAGAGAAACCCTGAGAAACCACAGCGGTTAAACCAAGACGGTGCTTTTAAAATTGATTTAATCATCTAATCTTAATCAAAATATACCTTGATGCCATGCCATCTCTACAATATATATTTTTTGTATAACTGCTTTGATGTTTAACAAATATCCGTGTCCGTACTTGTATATGCTATGTAATTGAACTCAAACGTCTTCAAGAGCAAGAGGATTTCAGTTATTTTAATGCACGGTAGGCAGGAGATCCCATTTTTCATGGCTTGCTGTAATTGAGTTGAGTTAATTTGTTTATGGAAACAGCAGTTCAGTTCCTTTACGTGGAATGTGTTTGTGATATAAGCTGCGGCAGTGAATAAGCTGTACGACATATCTCTTTGATTACTTTAGGAATCCCTTTTTTTGTGTGTAGGAAGCAGTGAGTGGCTGCTTTCAGTACCATAAAACAAGACTCCATACCAATACACCACACTGTAGATGAAGGTGAAGCTGAAAGGGACAATTATCTAGGGTACATCATATGAGCTACTGAGCGGAATCAGAGATGGTATTGAAGAGTCAGAGGGTTTGTGGTCTTGGCTGAGAGAAGTTAGTCAATGGGAGCCTAACCAATGGGAGCCTAACCAATGGGAGCCTAACCAATGGGAGCCTAACCAATGGGACCCTAACCAATGGGAGCCTAACCAATGGGAGTCTAACCAATGGGAGCCTAACCAATGGGAGTCTAACCAATGGGAGCCTAACCACTAACGAGTTGTCCTAGCAATTATAGGTAACTTCCTACGCGTGGAGCAGTGGTCCAGGGGAATCAGTGGGCGACAGCCTTAATGTACGTTGCATGTGAGAGATTAAATATATATACCGTCCCTGTCTGATGGAAACCTGTTATTGTCCAAAAACAGACACTTTTTTGAAAAACAGAAGCAATTTGAACGTCTGTTCTTGGTGCTAGGGAGAGGTGAATTTATTCTGTTGATATTGTATATGTGAAAACAATAGTAATGGAGTATCAAGGGTTTTCATCAGACAGCAAATATATCTGCAGTATATGCTGATATAGTTACAGTACACTACCAGTCAAAAGTTTGGACACAGTAAATACATTGTGTGTGTGTGTGTGTGTGTGTGTGTGTGTGTGTGGTGAGATACTGTATATCAGTTCTATCTCCATGTACACTATATGACCATAAGTATGTGGACAGCCAACCATACTGCGCACAACTTAATCGCACAGCTTAATCCCCCTGAAACAGCCCCAGACCATTAATCCACCTCCACCAGACTTTACAGTAGGCACTATGCATTCTGGTAGTTAGTGTTTTCCTGACATCCATCAGACCAAGTTGATCAGACTGCCAGATGGTGAAGAATGACTCATCACTCTAGAGAACACCTTTCCACTGCTCCAGAGGCAAGTGGCGACATGCTTTACACCACTCCAGCCGACACTTGGCATTGCGTATGTTGATGTGAGTTTTGCGTACAGCTGCTCTGCCTATGTTTGATTATGGAGATTGCATGGCCATGTGCTAGATTTTCGCACCTGTGAGTAGCCACTAAAAACAGGCATGGTTTGTCGCTAGGCCTGGGGAATACCTATAGGATTTTTTTTTTTTTTTTTTTTAAATTAATTAACGTCTCAAAAAACACGTTAACCCAATCAAATGAATTGCTTGGGAGGGGCTTGTACGGGTGCACAGGGAATCATACAAAGAATAAAACAGTGATTAGCTAAGTGAAGGTGGCATCAAAATTGCCAAATAAAAACCCATCAAAATCTGTTTATGTGTGTCACATTTCTAGTGAACAATATCAGTCTTTGAGAAACAAACATATCCTTTTCCTAGGTAAATTGTAATTATTGCGACCGGACTACACACTCACTTTAGAAGATATAAAGGACCGGTAACGCTGAGTGATTGGTTGTCTAAAGTGGTATGAGTCTCCTGTGGCAATCTTTGGCCAACTTATAAAATAAGTGTGGATGAGGTAGAAAGAATGAGCAGTTTTGTAAGGAAAAAGCTCATTCTAAATTCCAAACGATTAGAGGTGGCACGGAAGTCTCAACCACTATTTAGAGAAACCGTTAACATCACTGACACAGTCCATTTTCAATTTCAGTAAAATGCTTGATAATGTAACTTTTACTATAGCCTGTAGTAAAGCACACCAAAACATCTCTTTTTTTCAGAACAGCATTTAAGTAGAGAAATTGTAATTGCTTTATTGACTTTCCAAAATATGCAAAAAAACTCAGGAAATGTGTTCTATCCAGTTCGAAGAAATAGTGAAATCACACTAAACCGGCCTTCAACAAGCCTGTGGGTGGAGTTTTTTTGAAAACGATCATCCTGAGAGTCAGCTGCAACTTTTTTAATAGGCAAAATGTTAGGCAGTTTCTAGACTTCCAAGTAGGCCAGACGAGACTGGAGGTGTGGCCTTGTGAGACTCACTTGTGAGAAGTGGGTGTGGCTGAACCAACTGAATTTAGTAATTTGTAGGTTTGTCCACATACTCTGGTTATATAGTGTACAAAAATGCACTGAATGTGTAAGTATGTCTAAAGATTTTACTGGTGTCCTTTTTCTTCAGAGCTGGGTGTATGTATATGTATATGTACAAGTATGTGTGTACATGTATATGTCTATATAATATATGTATATACATATTCTCGGGGGGTATTGAGAATATATTTTGTGAACACAGCACATTGCTGGCGGTTTTATGGATGACTGATGGATCTGTTTGGAGCAGGTCCAATGAATTAGGAGTAAACTGATGGATGAGGTTGGACCGGGTCCAGTGAATTAAAAGTAAACTGTAGAAAGAGTATTGGACTGTATAGAATGACTGATTATAGATGTTTCAGCCTGTGCTTAACAGATTATCCTGGGCAAAAGGTTCTAGGTATTTTTCAATATTGTAAAAATGTGCCAGCTGTTTTTGTGAACGCAAACAGTCCAAACACGATACGTATATATATATATATGTGTGTATCGTGTGTGTATATATATATACACGAATACAGTAAAAGAAAGATAGTGAGAGAGACCAAAAGAGACCACATAAATGAGTGTTTGACATTATCAAACGACAACAAATATGTTCACTTATTTAATCCTCTGTCCGCTGTCACATTATACGTTCGTTCTGCGGACTGCAATTGATTAGCGTGTACTGCTCAGGCACTCGTTGGATAACAGTCGTTCAATCCATCACAAAGTCAGATTGACTGACAATGGATCACAGGTGAGGCTGGTGTAACATTGCAGCACTTATTGCTAAATCATTGCGCCAACAAAAGAATTGCAACAAATCCCCGTAACAGTTTGATGAAGTGAGTTGACAGTACAGTAGGTGATAAATTCGATGTAACATATCTGCCGCATCTCGGTTGTATTTACCCAGGCTTTGTGATCTTTTGGTCTGTTTTTCCTCACAAACCAGTCTTCTCTCTGCCGCATCGGAACCACTTCCCCATCTGCATCGCGTCATCGAATGGGCTAAAGATCAGTATCTGCCTGTGTAAACGCGAGCTATTTTTAGGTCAGTGCCAGCCTTCCGTTGTCCTAGAGTAGGCAGTATTGTGAAGAAAATCAGGACAATCTGGACAATGTTTTAGTGGCCTGAGTAACAGTCAGTTTGTACACTCATTCCAACTCCTTTGTCACTTACTGTCAGGCCGCTTTAGGCATGACAGTGACTAACAGAATTGGCATGATCTCACGGCTCTACGAGAAGGCCAATATTTGTCATCTACAGTAGCAGCATTTCTTGGTTATATAGTGTCTCTCTATACTACACAGCTGAGATAAAATTAAGCTCCCTGATCATTGGCACATTGACATCTCCCTTGACCTTGGTGGACAGGTTTTTATACCTCTGGTTGTTTTCCCTTACCTGGCAGGAATCTGTTACAAAATTATCTGAGCCAGTGGAAACTGGGCTTTAGACATGTGCAATCATAACATGCTTTCTGTACAAATAATGTTAACATAATGTGTGTCACAGTGAACACTGTTATGAATAAAGATTTACCAATTCATGTTGTACACCTTTCTCTTACTCAGCTAGGATATAAATAGCTGTAACATTTCAAATGCACATTTTAGAGATACTGTGGATGCACTGGAAATGTACTAAATTCAATACCACTTTGTTTATCCCCTCATGTGTAATTCAGAATATACTGTCAGCGTAAATGTGTGTCTGAGACTGTGTTCAATTGACTCAGCAGTCACTGCCTAAAAGCAGGACAGTAATTTGTGTTCGGTGGTGGTCTCCAGCTTTGTTCTACTTCCTTCACAGTGTTCCACAGGGAGTATTTAGTGATATACAGCTTTCCCATAGGATTTCACACACAACTCTGGATGTGTCATGTAGCTGACTGTTCTGTAAAATGTCACACAGGAGTTTTTTTTTAGCTATGCATTAATTCATTCACTACACAGAGGCACTATAATCAGTGATACATTAGTAAATGGCTGCAAGCAGAAACTGCATTTCTGGGGTAGGATTAATACAAAATAATGAAGTTCTCCAGACATTAGCTTAAAAATTTCAATGTTTGAAGCAAACCCCCAAATCTACAAAAAAAAGTATAAGTTGTCAAAAAATGACCATGATTTGGAGGTTTGTATTGGTATATCCAGGCAATACTTGTCTCTGGTGGTTGTAAGTGGTACTGCACCATTATGGGTGAATTATAGTACTACTATTATTAAAGCACTCCCAAGGCCAGAAACATCAGATAAAATCCGTGCTCTTCATTGTTTACTCTTATGATATTCATGTAACAGCACAACATCAACCTTTTATCTAAGCCACTTTATTCAAGCTTTAGTACATGATGCACGGAGAAAGAGCATTGTTTGTCATAAATCACAGAAGCGTTGAATTCTAAAAACTTATGCTGGTATTACTGGAATACATATGGCTCTAAATGGATAATACATTACTCTAACAGAGAAAGTAACAAATCACAATACGACAAAAACAACAAAACAATACAACAACATAAGAGTTCATTATGAAAGTGTTAACACTGCACTGGCGAGAGAAATGACACTAACAGTATAGCTACCACTAGGAAATAAGTATCAAACAATCACAGAGATGATGTTTATAAATACAGACTAACAACTAAACTGATAGAAGACCTGTTAAATGGTTTTTCACTGTTCAACTACTCTACTTTTTCCTTAAGCTACAGGATTGCCAGCAGGCTACATGGCGGCTTCACATTGGCATTTCCAAAGTCAGAATAATCACCAGAAATCCAAACATTGGTATATGGTATATAAAATATAGCACAAACAATTGATGGCCTGCGAGCAAATATAGTTTTAAAATTATGTGGTTGTTTCCAAATTATAAAATGTTTTTCAAAATACCAAAAGTTAACTAAATCTGTTTGACGGCATGTTTGCAAGCAATGAGAAAAAAGCTAAATGACAAAAATGTGTGACTCACAAAATAATAACAAACAGCCAAACACAGAAGTAACTTCCATATCTCTGTGGAAGTTAAGGATCCCAGCAGCATGTCGTTCTGTCCCTTTACAGTCCCAAATACATGAAACATGACAGACACTTTACACCACTTAATAGGCCAAATCATTCCTCAGCATCCATCTAAACTAACATAAAACTAGGCTATAATAACAATCTTCTTTAAGTGCAACAGCATCACATGGTAGCTGACATTTAGTGCTCATGCTATCGTCACTCTCTACTCATCCCTCAAGTCTCTACTCATCCCTCAAATCTCTTCTCCTCACTCAGTCTGTACTCATCCCTCAGTCTCTACTCATCCCTCAGTCTCTACTCATCCCTCAGTCTCTACTCATCCCTCAGTCTCTACTCATCCCTCAGTCTCTACTCATCCCTCATTCTCTACCCAATCATTTTCAGTTACTTCCTGAAAGATCATTTTGCTCTGCTCTGAGTACATTTACCTCCAAAATATACCCTCATGATAAATTAACTAGTAAGCCTATGGTGTCATGAGTGTTCTCAAGTACCCCCTGTTAATAGGCCAAGTACCCCCAGGGGTACTAATTCACCAGGTTGGGAACCATTGGTGTAATTAAATTAAAAAGTCTAATCAACAAATTACATTCTACACTCATAATTGTAAGCTGTTTGCACAGTTGCCAAAAATTCACTTTGGTTCTTGTTGCTCTGGCTATAAAGGATTATTATTTCACGCAGCTGAAACATCAAATCTTAATATATCTGTTAGCTGTATATACTTTTTGGTATAAATGCTGCCATTTTCTTTATGTGTAGAGTAGAAGGTTTTTTTTTGTGGCTGGAGTCCTGACTATACACGTACACCTGTTGATGGAGATGGTAGGTCAAAAGAGGGACAGATACAGCCAAGAGGAGCTATCAGCTGTTTAGCTCAAATGTCTGGTTGTTTATCCATGTCTTTGAGGGCTTGAAGAAGGCCAGTAGGGGTGAAGATATTAGTTGATCCTGCAGCTCACACATAAACACACAGAGAGAGAGAGAGAAAGAGAGCGAGGGTGAGCGCAAGAGAGATGGTGAAGCTCAAAACAGAGAGAATATGAGATGAATATTCAGATAAATAAACACATTTTCAGTTAGAAAATATTATTTATCAGTTATATGAAATATATAAAACTTGGTTGAAAATAATTTATGATTAGAAAT
This sequence comes from Esox niger, assembly GCA_016801105.1. Classification (NCBI taxonomy): domain Eukaryota; kingdom Metazoa; phylum Chordata; class Actinopteri; order Esociformes; family Esocidae; genus Esox; species Esox niger. The sequence goes on from JACXGJ010001944.1 coordinate 71,156, forward strand.
CCCAGAATTGAGTAGGTTCAGATATGTCATGAATAGGTTTTAGTCCAGTAAAGACAAGCATTTTCAGGATGTTTTTGAAAGTCTGCATTAATTATTTACTGCAGAAAAAAAATATAGTTGCTGCTCCTTTGAACCTAGCAAGACTAACACTAAATACAGAAATGTATTAAACTCATCTGACGAAGACATTTTACAACACAACATTCTACTATAAAGTCCTGTTCAGACTTAAGATCGTCCAAGGACTTACGACTAACTATATTGACATGAAACCAACATTAAATCAAATAATCTCATGTCTGAATCAGATCTACAGTGCCTTGTGGATTGCAAAATTCTTATAAAGGTGAGTGGTCTGCGTACAGCCATGACTGCCAAAGACAGACACACCAAGTAGCCTAACATCAGAACCCAGGGAGAAGAGAGAACAAACAACGTTGAGGAAAAAAACCCTTGGTCGACAGTGGAAATATGGGAAAGGGATGACAGGGTGACACTGAGGGCTTCACGTCACAACAACTAAGTTTACTTCTCCGTGGGTTTCCTCACTCTGCAGGTGTGGACTCTGGTTCTTCAGGGGCAGCGTTGGGGTCCTGGAAGTCGGGGTGCTGCAGCTCCTTCAGGTATTTAGTGGGAGTGAGAGCGTGGGTGGAGCCTACGGAGGGATAAAGGCTGCATGCTCATTTTCACGCTGCCGCCTTATCTTATCAATCCCAGGCCGCGTTGTCCTGAACTACGGAGTGACTGTAAATGCTACGGCCTCCGAAAAGACCAAAGTTAGCCACGACTGAATGTGAAAAGTTAGCTTACTTCTGAGAAGTGATGTTTTAGGTAATGTTACCAGAGCTTAATTCACTGTCTAAATGCAGCTTCCTACGTTATGCACCACTGTACGTGGAGAATAGTCATCCAGTGAAAACACACCTAAGTAACTGACCCGGACTTGACCTCTGGCAAACAGTATCCATTCCCTGCGGATCTATGTATTCCGGTTGCCAGCTAAACTAGCCCTGCCGTCTCCCTGTTAGTATCCATTTCCTGCAGTCACAACACTCCCATCCTCTGGTGCATTCTCAGTAATGCCATCTGATCTGATGCTTCCTAAAACACTAAACATTTCCCCCCAGCCTTAATAACCACCGCGTCAGCCACAGCGGAAAAGCACAACATAATTTCAACTGTGCAGCATAAACATTTCCACTGTATTTAAGCAGACGGGACAATTCAGGACAGGTCAAGTGGGTGTCTCTTCCTTCCCTGAAATGTAGATTTGATCGAACACGCTCCCCTACCAGGAATTGAACGGATATCTAGATTTAGGACATACGCAGCTTGACATCAAACAGGGGGGCTACACAGTTAATATATTTCAAAGTTCTTTTTGTGTCAGACTTAGAGTAATAGAAGGAGAGATCACCATCGCATGTTACCCCTCTCACACTGCCAACTCACCAATGATGGCCTCCCATTTGCCGTTCGCCTGTGTGACCTCGTAGGCGCAGCGCATCTCGCTAAAGGTCATTCCTCCGATGATGAAGACTATGACCCGGGGGCCCGTCTTCATCTCCTTGGGGCCCTTGCACCAGTTACCGTACCTGGCGCTAAAACGAGAAGGGGCAACAGTCAGACCAAAGAGCTGGGATATCGAGGCAGCAGAAACGCAATTACTAAGAACACGTAAAATGTCCGTTCATGGTTACATGACTGGTATACATGGGGGTGTACTCAAAACGGCCACTGTATATATCACCAATGATCATCTATGGACCTGAGTAAGGATGCCTGGTCCTGTGATTCTATTACTGAGGTTCCTACGGAGCTGAAACTAATCCATCCAGTATGTCATTTCCAAGTCAGATGTGATGGAGCACAGAAAGCCATTGTCTGGATACCTTGACGGGGCACTGGCACGGGTAGAGACAGTGCGTTGGGAGATGTAGGGGTAGTGTTTTGGATCCAGTTTGTCCTCAATGGCATCCTGTCCAAAAACATTAAATGGTCAGCTGTCACACCACACCCCAGTACACCCCTAACCTTAATGTAAGACCATTTCTAAACCCAGTTTAATCCATGATCAGACTCAACTCTAATTTCTTTTTAAATAAATGGCAAATTTGGCCAACAAAATGTTTCATTGTGCCCAGAAACTTTACTTGAAAATGATGTTTCCAATTTTGACAGGTACCCACAGGCATTGATGTCAATACTATGGGTACCAAAAGAAACCTGAATTAACAAAGTTAATGTTAAACCTCTAGTTAACTACATAGTCAGTTAGCTAACATGTTCCCTAGGTAACGAGGCACAGCAGTGTGAAAATAAGCATGGATGTGTCAGTCACATACATTTTTGTTTATTTCAGTCTTTTTAAACAATTTTTTTTGTTAGAATCAGTAATTTCATCTATTAAAGTATGATTACTTTTATAGAACACTGTTATGCTGTGGCCTACAAAGTAAAATAAATTATTTCCTAATATACATTCTCTCATTGTTTTATGTTTGGGAAACATTGGACAGTCTAAGGTCTCTGTCTTGTTTTTTGTAGTCAAAATGGGCATGGTCTTTTTATGGTCTTGACCTGCTCAGTCTTGGTCTGGGTCTCCATGGTTTGGGCCTTGGTCTTGGTCTGGGTCTCCATGGTTTGGGTCTTGGTCTTGGTGTGGGTCTCCATGGTTTGGGTCTTGGTCTGGGTCTCCATGGTTTGGGTCTTGGTCTTGGTGTGGGTCTCCATGGTTTGGGTCTTGGT
>JACXGJ010001945.1:0-42500 GCA_016801105.1 Esox niger
GCGCGGGCGGCCAGTCCTCCGCGGAGGGCGGCGGCGCAGGCGGCCAGTCCAGGCGGTGTCATCGGCGGCCAGTCCTCCGTGGGCGGTGTCATCGGCGGCCAGTCCTCCGTGGGCTGCGACTGCCACGGGGCAGCGCGAGGGGCTGGCAGCGACGACCGCTGGGCAGCGCGAGGGGCTGGCAGCGACGACCGCTGGGCAGCGCAAGGGGCTGGCAGCGACGACCGGGCAGCGCGGGGCGCAGGCTGCGGCTCCTGGGCAGCGTGAGGGGCTGGCAGCGACGACCGCTGGGCAGCGCAAGGGGCTGGCAGCGACGACCGGGCAGCGCGGGGTGCAGGCTGCGGCTCCTGGGCAGCGTGAGGGGCTGACTGCAGATTCTGGGCATTAATGACAGCCTTACTGCAACGCTGCGCAATAACATGTAGATGTATTTAATTAGCGCTATAGATTAAACTTCTTATTTTTTTATATATGATTCTCTAACATATCCTGATGAACAGCAAATACAATATTTCATTCAACCCAAGTGCATTGCACCATTTGAAAATGTTTTCCCTTGCAACTAACACACTGCAGCGTGTCCATTTGTTTTGGCACCACAACCCATTCAATTGTATTGCTTTCTGTGTTCTGGTCTCAGTGGCTGGGTCCTGGGAGTTCATTCTGTGTGTCGATTTGCATCACAGCACATACTAATAAGGTCCTCTTTCCCACTCTCTCTGGTCACTGCACAGCAGTTTGTACTAATTTCTGTCCAAATCTCTTCATCTCTCTATTGCTCTTTCACACACACACTCTCTCTATTCTCTCTATTTGGTCTTTCTGGTCACTGCACATAAAGATCTGGAGCATATGCCTCTCTCTCCCCTTCCTCCCTAGCTCCCCCCCTCCCGCCCTGTACCTGTCGTTCCTTCCTACATCCCCACTCTCCCTGGTCCTGTGCCTGTTGACTTTGAGCCGTGCTCCAGGAGACAAGCCAAAACTATGGGGCTGAGCTGCACTCCTTCTGCAGTAGCCAGAAGCCAGCTCTCCAACTGAGCAGAGCTGCCTTCCCAGTGAGTAAAAGGAGCATTCAGACAAGGAGCTTCGCCTCCACTGTATCTACCACCTACGCACAGTGCAAACACACACACACACACACACACACAGATGCATGATTAGTGTAAATCAAAAGACACAGGTACAGTGGACTTCAGTGATACAACAAAAGCACTCACAGGCACATTGCTGTGCAACCAGGAGTAGGGAGAATGCCCCCCAGAGCAGGGAGCCAGGCCAGCTGACAACCAGGAGTAGGGAGAATGCCCCCCAGAGCAGGGAGCCAGGCCAGCTGACAAGCAGGAGACTCAATACCGTCTGCACTCACACACTCTCCGCCAATCAAACAGACATTGGCTGTTGTAGGCAGCACGCACAAACACTCACTCACACAGACACGCAGGCATGTACGCATGCACGCACACACGCACCCGCGTGTGTACACAGAGAGGCATTGAAGCACTCATGTATACATGAAAACACAGGCACACACATTCTCACACATGAGAGAACTTCACCTCACCCACCTCTGCAGGGTAACTAGCCCTCCCTACAGCACTCCAGAACCAGTCTCCATAGCGACGGCCAATCCAGAGCCGAGTAGAAAAAAAGACATCTTTAAACCAGAACTGTCAGAGGAATTCCTGGAGACAGGAGGTACACAGGGAGAAAAGGGAGCCAGAAAGCTGAAGAGCAATGGAGAGAGGGAGAGGGAGGGAAGTGTAGGGACCAGAAAGCAGAGGTCAAATCAAACCTGGAGAGAGAGGGACAAGAGTGGAAAAGGGAGAGTAGGAGTGGCAGAAGCCTAGGGGGTTAGGGTTGAACACATACCCCCATGTCCACGCAACACACTGAATAACAACATGTCCACACATAATAGCCAACGCATATTTTGGAGAACATTCCAGAGACTCACACTGACATCATAATAAAGACATCTTCTGCGTAGAAGAGATCCACGACTCAAAAGTGGCGGTTATACCATTAGAATACAAGTGTCAGTGTTAGCTAGAGACACAAATCCACTCAACAGTGTTCTGGAAGATTCTCACCCAAACAATTCCTAGAAACTTGGGTCTCCACTGACTGTTCTGTGTTTCAGAGATTAAACTCAGATTTACTCCCCCATTTAGAACCCTTTCATTGGTTTAGCATCAGCCCATTAAGAGAGCAAAAGGAAAACTTATTTCATTCACATGGAGTTTTATTGAGCCTTGACTTGATAATCCCTTTTTGTAAAAATGTGATCAATCCCTCCATATGATTTCTTTTCTATGCTTAAATATATATCTATCGAGAAAGAAAAACGATTCCTGTATCTTTACCAAAACAGTGCAACACATTCAAGTCTTATTTCAACACTTTGGGTCTCAACAACAAACTAGACTAGTGCATATCTGTAGATATTGCAACATAATCTCAAGGATCGAGATATTTGCCATAACAGCAATCAACAGTGATGGAGTGTGTTGCCCTTTTAGTATACAGCAGTATTAATCATGTTTCTACTTACAGAACAAAAACGATACATAATGATTTACGAACGGTTAACAAAGTACTAATGACAGTTCATACGGAGTGTATAACCTTTCTGTCCTTGTGTTCTGTTGTTTTCTAAATCCTACCCCTCATTAATCATCGCTCACCTTTCCGTCAACTCGGCTCGGCAACATCAACTAAATGTCAGGAGCCTTGACAACTCTGCACATACGACAGGCTTGCGGCATATATGTAAATCAACAACAGAGATGATCAACAGTCGCACTTGGGCCGACATTCCATTACAAGGCTTGAATAGGCACAACATCAGTGGGTTTAAGATCTCCAACTGAAACCGTCACTCATCAATACTGGCCGCCTTTGAATCTGATTTTGCACGGAACTCGATACCACCCTGAAACAATTACACGGCTGATTCGGTAATCAGTATGCCTGTGACATTTGGCTCGCTCGTTATCGCAACTGCTTTCCCAGACCTGTCAGAAATACCAACCTCCAGCGCCACCGCAGAGGAATCGCTTATTAGGCCATCGGCACGCTCGGCTATGCTGGGGAAGGATGCAGGTGTTTACGTACGCTGCGCGAGGCCACGCGGAGACATTTGGTGTGACATTCTCTCACGCAGGGCGCCTAGTCTCCGGGCTCAGATATGGGCTCAGATATGACAGGTGACCCAGTTTGACCCAACTCCCACCCCCCCACCCGTCCACCCATCACCTCCCTCCCACCCTCCTCTCTTCCTGTGACAAGATGGTACGGATCACAGTCAGTCTGTCAGCACCCCGCCAGCACATACTCCCAATAGCAGCGTTACAGGTTGGTTGTCAGGGTGAAAAAAAAGGAGATGGCATGGAGCGTGGAAGGAGAGTGCAGTGACAGTCTGTCGTTCCTTGCTGTCAAAATGGTTATTAAAGACACCTGGGGGGGTGAAAGAGAGGAAGTGACTGGAGGGTGTCCAGACTGGGGGTACGCTGAAAAAAAATGGAGAAATTGAGGAGACGGGGCCCGAAAGAAGTAGGGAGTGAGACAGCAGAGGTTGGAAGCGAGAAGGACAGATATGGTAGAGATAGGAGTAAATAGTCAACGGGATACAGAAGGAGAAAGAGAGACCGGGAATGTAAGAGAAGACGAGAGGTGAATTGGTGGAGGTTCGAAGAGACACCATAGGGGAGGACAGCACCACAGTGAGGGATTTCACACCTGTTTCCATTGAGGCATGGCACATCACACAGCCATAATGAATAGGACCTCTCACACACTTCTCTGGGGAGCTGTGAGAGCTCAGAGACAGACATACAGATGCTTCTCCACTACACACTGAAGAGCTACATACAATCACTCTACCTCTGTTGCTCTCTATTTCTCCAGGCCCAAACATTTCCACACCGACACATTCACCATCCACTCATGAATTTCATCTTTGTAAATTATTAGGCTATGGCTGTACAATCCGGTCACACATTTTTGGAATATTGTAATATTCCTGCTTTCACAAAATTTGCACTAAACTCTGTCTATGTCTGCTCAATCGGAAATTACTACTGCTCTATAACTTAGTCTTACTGCGGATCAAAATGATTCCTTGCCTAATTTTGTAGAATATATACAATACTAGGCGAGGATTTGCTGACCGGGAATTGTGGATGGGTGTAAACCGAGTGCTATGCGGTCATTTATAATGTGTTTATTTAGAGACTTTCTCAATCATGGCATGCCAGATGGGTCTCAACACAGAGTGGCTCCATTATTCTTCACTAGAGCAACCAAAACTAACTACAAATATTTATTCTAAGTTCATTGCACATTTTGTTCGTTTGTGTTGTCTAGTTAAAAGCCAATGAGGGACAAGATGTTCGAGGCTTCCATCTCACAAAACTTGATATTGCCATGATATAGAAACATGCAGAGCCCCTAACACTGGCCTATCCACCCACTGTCCTTAGAAAACCCCTGTTGAAGAATGTGAAACCGCTAACGTTGAGCTCAGTGGCATTGTTAGTCCCGGGCATCATCTTAAATTGACCAAAACACCTCTGGTTCAGCTAAACACAAGCCACGACCATTAGTTCTGCTTTACATCACCAAAAGTAGTGCACTAAAAAGGACATAGGATCCATATGACAAAGAACCAGAAACATCTCTTTCCTCTTATGGAAAGAAACCCATTTGCCCTCCAGCAGTGTTGCCAAGGACGCTGTGAGACCCTGATAATTGAAAGTCTTGCAGTGTGTCCAGCATTTAATTACTAGTCATGATCACTGCTGTGATAATGGAAACTTGCCCCTGGCTTTCCATAGAATAGTCTGAGATAGACGTGTGACTGCATATAACACAGGCACTAGTGTCACATTTCTGTAATGTGATGTCATCCAGGATTTGTGAAGGGTCTTCTCTGATATGTGAAATCGACCTGCGCTTGAATTAAGCCTGGTCTGGTCAATCATAAACAATAAGTAAGTATATTACTATATATGACCCAAAATTTACTTCACCTGGGAAATCATATTGAAACCCCCTTTCTGTTCTGAAAATCTTTTTGTGGAGAAATGAATACAGTGGTCAGACAACAGATGTTCCAGGTCTTGTGGGTCAATAATTTGAACCAATATTAGTTAACACCTGGGCACTGCCATACTGCTAACGCTACTGTCGGCAGATGGTAGACAGAGTTACGGGGGAAACTGTCTGGCGGGATCCACGTTGACGAACAGCTGATCCAGTCCCTGCTGGTTACAGGTGGCGCTGGGCGCACTGGGCCGCCATTTTAGGATGTCTTATACAGTCATGAGGACATCACCATCTTGAATGGCTCTATTTGTGCTTCCTGATGCAGCGTGAGTTCAATTCAGTGTAGTTCGACACAGATATGACATCGAGTGACAACATACAAGACCTCACAGAAGCTTTCTCAGTGAGTAAGAATGAGCCTTTATTGGTGTTTTTTTGGAAAAGCCAGACAACATTTCCTATTTTCCTGATAGGCAGGAACAGTAGACATTACTGGTGCAACTGGGTAGTGGTGCGCTCATAGGAGTAGTTTATTCATAACAGTCACAACAGGGAGAAGTTTATAATCCACATGTGGAAGGAAAACTAGGCTGTGAAGGCCTACATTACCCGCAACGCCGTTTAGTAGCATACCATCACTGTGAGGATGGGCTACAAAATGCCCACAAAAAAGTTGAAGTACGCTTACACAGAAACATAGAAAAATAGCACTGTCAAGAGTTCATAAGCTTCTGCAAACAAGTCCCAGGTATCAAAAGATGGCCGGCATTAGAAGCCTGCTGCTGGGAGGTGTAGTTCAAATACTTCCAGGGTTTCAAGTCCATATTTAGTGGTTGTTTCAGCTTTTGTTAAATTCCAACACACAAGGACAGACTACAGCCCCCACAGTGCACCTGGGGCTTGGTACAGTGTCGCTGAATGGTGCCAATAGTTAACAAGGGAGAGAACTGCATTCCCTCTGAAAAGTTTAGCGAGGAAAAGAAATATAAGAGTAGTAATAATGACAACAGCATCAACAACCACAACCACAATGATAATACTAGCAATCATATCTGTAATAGTAGGAAGAATACAAAATAACATTTTAATCCTGTCTAAAATGACGAAAGACCTTCAAATCCAAAGCTGGTTTCATGAGAATCTCCCAAGGTGAGTTGGTAGTGCGCAGTACAATTCGGTAGAATTTCACTAAATTGTACTGCCAAATGGGCAAGCTCCAAAATTACAAATATGTAATAATCAGAACTTCAGTAATCAAGGCTAAGATTTTTCATAATAAGAACAATTTTTGTAGCCCCAGGACACCTGATGAATTGACCATGATTCCAATTAGTTTATAGATACTACACATTTTATATATATATATATATATATATATATATATATATATATATATATTTATGTATGTATAGATACATATATACATATATATATATGTATATACATATATATATACATATACATACATATATATATATATATATATATATATATATATAATGTATATTATTACATCTATAGTCACAGGTTCACGCATATATCATATACACATACAGTATATCTAGTGGGAGAACAGCTGTAATATTTAATATTACTTGTGTATGGTACATTAGGGTGGATAAATTAATTGGGTGAAATTCTTTAGGAAAGGTATACACATACCCTATCGTGTTTGAATCTATATATACACAAATTCCTCTTACAATATGAAATACAAAATAAAGAAATAATGAATCCAAATAAGGGACAGAATTTGCATTAAAGTTTGTCTATATAATAAAAATCACACGTTAGGTGTTAAGTGTCGGTGTGTCCAGGTTCATGCAAAACACTGCCAACTTAACCTGGGCGATCAATTCTAAACCAGTTGAATTTGGTTTTAATAATTCAAAATGGAAGAGAGAGGGAAAGAGAGAGATTCTTGGCATAATCCTATATGACATTATATCTGCCTGGACAGCTTGCTATCATGCACCGCATGTCTGTTTGTTTCAAGGTCCAGCTTGCATTCAGGACTGAATAAGAGAGTGTGTTGTGTGAGTAGTCACTGGTCCAGCTTATTTGACTGCATGGCAAGTCATGCTTGTATGTGGTGTGTGTGAGTGTGTGTTGGTGTGTGAGTCAAACATATGCACCTAGCTGCATGAACACCCGGCAACATGTTTTCAGAAATATTCAATAAAAAACATCTGTGCGGATGCAGCAGTTTTTTTGTTTGATCACTAACTGTACATCTCCACGGATTTTCTCTCTCTCTCCCTCAATGCCAGACTCACAACAAAAAATATCTCATTCAAGAAAAAGGAATCAAAGAGAAGATAACAAATTAAGTGCTTGAACAAACCCACAACGACAAAATTAAATCTATACAATGTCTGCTTCATCTTCGAACTGTTTATGTCCACAATCATTTATAAGATAGGTCTCCGCTCTCTCTCTGTCACGTTATCCCTGGATACAACCATTATACATTCTCCATTATGACCTCTGATCTCTAACCCCTCCATTTTAACAGCTTTTAAGTTCAAAATATACCATTTAGCAACACCTGTTGTTAAAACACCTTCATATCGATCTCTCTACTGAATTCACCTATGTATAAAATATACAAAAGATTATTTTCCAAAATCTCTCCTCAACTGTCTGTCTGTCTGCAAATATATAAAAATATACATTTTGAAGTTTCAATTTCGCTGCTGCCCACCTGTCCCCTTCATTTCTACCTTGGTTTTCTAGTTTGCCCATGCCTCCCTGACTAGTACAGTTCAAAAATATACATGTTTGTCATAGAAAAAAATTACACCTCTTTCCTCCCCTGGCTTGTTTCCTGGTCTTTAGCTTAAAAGCAATTTCTTCCTTGTCTGTATGGTTTGAACAGCCCATTTGACTGGGTGCGTGTATGGCCTACTCACTACCCGCAAAAACGCTGCATGACACCTGGTAAAAACACCCAGTGAAGGAGCCGTGTCCAGCTGACACACGGTAAGGGAATCCAGTGGAGAGTGGAAACACAAAATGGCCGCAGGCGGTCGACGCTACGCCCAAACAAGGATGCTTGAGCCAGGTGTCATGCGAAGCTTACGTCCCGTCTATGCTGGCCACACGCGCACCGCATCAACCAAAGTGCTGCCGATGCTGGGGTTGCCTTCTACCCCTCTCCTCCCTCCTCCAGCTCCTCCTCCTCCCTCCTCCTCACCCTCTTCCTCACAAGTCTCCGTGTCTGCTCTCGTATTTGTTGAGGATGTTGCGACAGCGGCCCAGTTCCTTGCGCATGTCCGACACTTCCTGCCTGAGAGCCTGGTTCTCTCGCTCCAGGAAGGCGGCGCGCACCGTGATCTGGTTCTCCTTGAGGCGCCGGGCGTCACGAGAGCGCTTGGCCGCCTCGTTGTTCTTGTAGCGGCGGCTCCAGTACTTGTCGTCCTGCAGGGGTCACAGCGAAGTGCAGGCGTGTTTTCGGGGTGTGTGGGTGAGGAGAACAGAGGAGAGGGGTGAGAAGGGTCAATTTTGTGAAGGTGAACGGGGAGAGGTGGAACAAACGAGACTTGTAACCACACACGTAAGGCAATAACAGAAATATTTCATAAGAGTTTGAGTTTATACTGCCTGGTCTCAGAGAAAATACACACCAGACATTTTACGTAAGTCTTTGACAACAGAATTGGTAAGATATGTTACGTTATGTTAGGGTACAGACCCGCTGCTAGGCGTTGAATAGGTGGAAACACCCAAAGGCCTGACGTCCATGCCAATGGTTGCAAGTTGGAATCCATGGAGAGACAACTATTTATTTTATTTACTATGTTCCAAACCACAGACCAAACCTCAACCACAATACCGGGATATCTAAACCTAACCTTCTTTGCTTTCTAACCTTAACCAAGTACTGATGCCTGAATTAAATCATTAAATTCCTAAAATATAATATGTTTTGGAAATTTGTTCAACATTTTGGAAATGTGTTCCAGCGCATTGAAATGTAGCCTAATGTAGCATAATAACATACAAAATAGTACTTCACTGTTCTAAGTAAAATATTCCCCTGAGACCAAGTTACTGAAGAATTCAACCTGAGCCTTGCTTACAAGGTCATCACAGTTATCTCCTCGACAGAAAGCAGTAGTACAGCTTCTTACGTTATTCTTTACATGCTATCTACATGCCATTTCCATTGACAATTTGCAATAACTTCTAAATTGTAATTACCAAAACAAATAAACACAGCTAAATAACAGTTTGAATTTGCCAATTTAGTCTTTGACATTTTAGAAATGTACCGGACATTTGTATCAACATACTTAAACTAAAAATTAAATGAAACCTCCCACTATATTAAAGACGGATTTTAAATGAGTTCACACAAAGCAAGATTGACCTCCTGCCTACAGGCATCAACAACAACGGATTTAAAATGTGCCAGCCTTTGCAAATGGATGCATATCCCCATTCAGATTTACTTGAGTAAGCGGGAAGCTAACCAACCCTGCAATTAAGCCTCTCATGGACTAACTACACTAAAAGCCAAGAACTGTAAGAAACGTAGTACCTTCTGCTCGTCCGGCACCAGCATCTTGCGGGCCTTCTTAATCATGGGCTGCGGCTTGAGTTCCTCGTCAGAGAAACGGTGCCTCCGGGGGTCGAAGGCCTCCTGTCCTGGCACGCTGGACAGCGCCACGTCTGCCGGGTCCGGGTCAAAGTTCACCATGACGTCAGCAGTGCCATTGGCGGCCGGCAGGGACGCCGGCAGGGACGCCGGCAGGGCACCTGGCGGCCCAGGAGGGCAGGTGGAGGAGGTGGTGGAGGAGGGTGAGAGGTCCGGAGGCATGGCCTGGCCACCTGTATGGAGAGAGGCCGACAAAAAACACAACTGTGGTCGGTTGTGTGCTCAAAGCCTCAAGTGTGCCGAGGGCAAGCTCAGGAGGATGAGTGATGCCGTTATGAACTGGCTGCTGCATGTGTGCAGTGATACTGGTCATCCACCAGGTGGAGGCAGAGGCCAAATCATTCAGTCAGTCGTTCAGTCATGGGAATGCGCTGGCGGATATCCGCTGGCTGATCCGGGATAAGCCAGAACCAAAGCCCAATCCTAATGATGACCATTTTGGGCCAAAATTCGGAGTTGACCCAAAAACAGTGCCGCTGGGTAAACATCCTTCTACACGCAGCTCTATACTTCACCATATTACTTGACTTGACTTCGGTCAATCTCATTGTATATCAACTTCTGTCAGTAAAAGATGTATCTTCAAAAGGCCTTTTTAAAATGTTTTACTGTTGATAGGAATGCATGTTCATTTTCTACGAAACTGTTAGGTAGGGATTTAATCTTTTCTAATCCAAACACAGTGCTATTATATCGGTCTAACCAAATTGAACCAGTAAAATTAGAAAGCGATTAATTATGCCTTAACCAAATATTTTCCCTGCAATATGAGCTATAGCTTGGACCACAGCAGCTATGTCAAGGGTACAGATGAATATAATCTAATCTCTAGACCAGCTGCTCCTTTAATGACAGCCAATACATTCCTATACATGTTAATACATTAGCTATAATGAAGGCATGATATTATTACATGCCAATGAATAAGTGTTCTTAGTATCGCTGGTTATTGCATTACCTCTGTGGAAATCAGTGTTGTTGACAACAGTTGTTTGTTTGGGATCTGTCTTCAGAAATATGTGTTAACTACAACGTAATCCCAATTTTCTTTCCACTAAAGCCACCACAAAGCTAGTCCCTTAAAATACCCATTAACCTACAACACGTTACTCTATTCTCTATTTACAATAAACAGTGAATTCTGAAAGCCCTTCTAAGCATGTCTAGAACAAACTGTACCCATGTCCTTCCTCCCCCCTCCTTCAAAAAATAGACACAAACACAGAATACAGCTGTCTGAAGCCTTGGCTCTCAACTGGTGCATCCTGGGTTGCAGGAGGTTTTGACAGGGGATTTTGTCTCAAAGTTAAAATACCAAAATAATTTAGTCCGAATATATCAGCTAATACCAGGTAGAAGTGTGAAGAATTGTTATATAATATATAAGCAAATGTCATTACGTTCAATTGTAATGTTAATATTGGGTCACAACAGAGAAACATTTGGGTCCCTTACAGGTGTTAAAGTCAATTCATTTTGTCCACACACAAAAACACACAGTCAAGCTCACAATCAATCAATTATGTTGCAATATTTGTTATTGTTTCAGCCATAATGGAATGGCGACATGATGGGAATATTTTTGCAATTAAAATCTCTGCTGCAAGTGCTAAGCTACGCTAATCTAGTCTTATGCAATGTTATGCTAGTGCTATCCAGAATTCCCTGCTTGACTCCCTATGTATGGCTCTTTCCTTCAAACCCCTCCCTCTCACCATCCGCCCCTCCCTTTCCCTCTCTCGCTCCATTGCTCTGCATCGGCACGTGACGCGACGCCTGCACATGGCCCAAGCGTGTGAGGGAGAGAGGCACAGAGGAAGAAAGAACACTCAGCTGGACTCTATCCCCCCAGCTCTGTTACACCCTCTCTCCTCTGTGCAGTCTTTACTGTAGGCTGAATTAACCCTTGCAACTCATTAAAGTCCATATTTGAGGATTTTTCTGTTAACCTCACCGTTTGTAGGATTGATATCTGAATATGTTTATTGTCGTGTTACTGTGGTACAGCGCTAGTCAGAACTGGGAAACGCCGAAATTTCAAACTTGCTCATTCGTTTGATGGGGAACGTAAATAATTAGAACAAGGTAGTAAATCAGACATTCCTGAACGTCTTAGTTCAAACCAGAATTGATGGCTTATTTCTCTAAGCTCTGTCACTCGGATTGCCTTTCCTTATCTATAACTACTAGAGATTTTGACGATCTAAAGGGTATGAAGTACGCGTTCACGGCTGTCAAAACACAGTTGTCAAAAGAAGGGCAGTCTACATTCTCATGGACTAGTTGATCAAGACTTTAGCTTCTATTCCAGTAGTTTTATACACCCAATTTCCCATTTTCACCAGTGCCCAATGACCCGTTCCTACTTCAGAATGACAAATCAGTTCCATTGGCCTTTTTTGCCATAGAGCACACAAAAACTGCCTAAAAACCTCCAAACCACCCGTGCCAACTTGGTGCATGATTCTTAGGGTGTGACCACTGCAATGACGGTTCCAGTCCTCTTGGAAAAGAACCGATCCTCCACACACCGAATACACACCGAAACAAGTCCTCAATCACCTACACACAGGAACAAACATCCTCCTCTCCAACACACCTTGTGTTAGGTGTACACTATAATGGCACCCCAAATTCCTTCAAATCCAATATGTTGTGGTGTGATTCTGCTGTTTACCATCAAAGTGGTGCATATTGAACGCTGTAATGTTGTTGGTGAACATCCCAATTTGGCAAGCGCAGACCCAACCGTTACTTGTTATACATGCACACGTCCACGGTATCTTTACGCATTCTGAGGGATGCAGAACCGTCACCTTGAGTGGGCTCTAGTTGGCTATAGCTGATCACTGTTTTAATGTGGTTGAACACTTCTCAACACAAGGCCATTGCAGATTTTGTGCAAAATCAGTTAAGCATGTTTGAAAATATCAGGACATCTGATATAACTCAATGCATCTATCAATGCATCTCCCCTCTTTTACCACACAACTTAACTACTAACCATGTGGGCACTCAGGCCCTCCCATGATCCCTGGCGGTCCCTGCGGTGGCGCCACATTGTCCAGGCCCAACAGCGAGGAGGAGGAAGATGAGGAGGACATGGAAGAGGATGAAGAAGAGCATGGCGGAGGGGAGGACGGCGGGCACTGGGAGCTCTGGTTGGGCACGGCTGACTGCACGGAGCTCTGTGAGGGCACCTGGGCGCTGGCGCTGTTGCCGCCATTGCCATGCATGGCCATGCCGTTCTCAGTCAGGAACTCCTCCAGGTCCATGTACTGCAGCTGGAAGGGACCTCCGTCCCCACAGGGCAGGGTGCGCTCCCACAGCAGGGGTCCCAGGAAGGCTGACTGGGGAAGCCGACCACCCAGGCCACCGCCCACGGAGTCCTCCTCCTCATCCTGTGGCTTATCTTTGTCTGTTAGTGGAGGATAGGACAAGAGAAGAGAGATGAATGAGGTTGTGAGAGAGAGATGGATGGAGAGAGAGAGGAAGAAACCGAAAATAAAATAAAGAGAGAGAAAGAAAAAGTTGCAGAAGACCAGAGAGGCAGAAAGAAAGAGTGGTCACTCAGTGCAAAGATCCAGCCTGTTCATTTGGGCTGTCTCTTATCATCACTCAGCTTTGTAGGGGAGCTAACCGCCATTATGTGGCTGCAGCAGTAACAGTCGCAGCAGTCTTCCCATCCCGGCACAGACTGGCTGACAAATGTCAAGTGAGACTCTATACTAAAATCCCGAACAAGTAATGAGATGCTAGGCTAGCCTGATATGAAAAAAGTGAGATGCTATGCTAACATCATCAACATAAAAGGAAATGCTACACTAGCCTAATGGAGAAAGGGAGAGATTCTATGCCATAATCATGAAAAAGTGATGAGATTATATGCTAGCCTAATGAGAAAGATTGAGCCATAATGCTAACATTCAATGACATGCTACACTAGCCTAATGGAGAAAGTGTGAGATGCTATGCTAACATCAAGAACAAATAATTAGCTGCTACACTAGCCGAATGGAGAAAGATTGATGCTAACATTATGTACTAGTAATGACATGCTATGCTAGCCTAATGGGGGGAAAGTGAGATACAATGCAAATTATATCAAAAGAAAGTATATGCTAACACGTGTTAGACTGAAAAGGTATGCTAACATACGAGTAGAGGTAACAATATATGGTGTCTCAGCCCTCCTCCCCTTGAGCTGGCAACTTGGCAAGGGAAATAAGTTCAGACGAGAGCCATTTCATTAATAAGCAAAGAGAGAAGTGCAGCAAAAACTGGGGGAGACTACTAATGTGACACTGCTTGAAGCTTTGTACTGTAGAGGCAAAGGAGATCCCACAGAAGGGGGAGGGGAACGAGCGACAGGGCTTATTCACTGTGCAGTATGACGATGGCATCAGGGCTGTACAGGAAGCTCTACACCGCACTTTATTGTCAACACACACACACACACACACACTCACATAAAGTATTGGGAGAGGGATGGAATGGAGACATGTATTTGGGAAATAAAAGGAAATTGAAAAGACAAAGTTCAATTAGCAAGACCGATAGGAGAGAAGATGTGGAGGACAGAAGAACTGAGAGGAGTGAAAGCAGAGAAAGGGAGGATGGGAGAAGAGGGAAAACCAATGCAAAATCTGAACTATCCAAGAGGCAAGGGAGAAAAAAACGAAGCTCATCAAAGAGCAGGATGAAGATAGAAAGAAGAGAAGATATTCCACAGATTCAAAGAGGAAAGGTGGACGATTCCATAGGAGTATTGGGAAAAGAGAGGAAATATAACAGTGGGTGAGGTGAGAAAGATAAGGCCAACCGAAGAGGAAGGGAGGAAAGGGAAAGACAGGACAGGAAAGGGGGTAGAACTGAATAGGCAGGGAGAAATATGTGAGAAGTGGAGCACATTAGCAGATATGGTAAACATGCTGGAGAAGATGTAGAGGGCATAGGACGGAGAGAAAAGCGATGCGCATAACGAGTGGGTGTATATGAGGGGCGTTAAACAAAGCAAGCCAGCAGACCCGGGTGAGAAAAATATAGTGTTTCTGTTCAAAGGGAAATGCATCATGCATCGAAGCCACAGGCAACTAACTATTTTGGATGCAAAAAAAACTCAAAATCTCATGTGAAACCCTTGTCCTTCCCTTTCCATTAGGGATGCACCACAGCTATGTGCTCTGATGGTGACATTGATGCCGGTAGGCCTTTGGTGCACTGACTCCATTGGAGGAGCTGTCAGATTTGGTCACCATCATCTCTCACACAAAGACCATTAAATGTTAAATGGTGAGTTGCAGTTCATCTATATGGCCACAAGGGGGAGACATTTAGTGAATGAGATATTTGTTTGTGGACAGAAAGCAGCTGACTGAGATTGTGACATACCTTAAAGGGATAGTTCACCCAAATAACAAAATGTCCTTAACCTGTAAGCATTCTATGAACATGGTTTCATATGAATCAACGCAATGTTGTACTTTCACTGCACTTTTTCCAAAAGTCAATATTTTTACATTTGTAGCACAAATCCTATCCAGGTCCAGACACACACATTAACATTTTGCACACATTATAGCCAATAATCTTAATTTGAATGTGAGGCACAACAAAGGCAGTTATACATTATTTTACTATGTCAAGAATGCTTGAATTGGTACATTATCCCTAAATATAATCATGGCACCATTATAATAATTGTATTCATGTGATATTACAACGGTCTCCATGTGCTTGGTTGAGCTTCACAATACATTTAAAATTCATTTGGATTCATTTTGACAATGCATGAAAATGAAATACACAACTCTGGACCTGGTTGGTATTAGGGTCAGAAATACTAGAATGCTAGCATTTAGAAACAATGCCAGGGATACTTAACCAAAGCTTGTATTCATATTATAATTTGTGTATAGATTGCTTACAGGGTAAGCAATCTAATGTACCATTGTGTAATTTTGGTGGACAATCCCTTTAAATGGGGGCTCTCAGTTAACATTTAAGATTCAGAGCTTTTGATAGTTCATGGTACTGATGAATAATGACGTCTGAAGATATTTTTAAGGGAAAAAGCTATAATGGTACATGCTTCATTCCTGTTCTTGTTTAACTTCTCTGGGGTCTTATGATAAGTCAAAGAAAGAATTGTCAAGTCAATATGCTTTATATTTTTCAACATGAATTGGCTATATACATCTAGATACTTAGCAAATACATAAGATTTAGTCCATGAGTAATACCTAAGGCTTTTAAAAAAACAAGCCAAGCGAAGGAAAACAAGGATTTCAGGCCAGCCGGGGTGTGTGCGCATTTATTTAGGCATTTGATATGCGTTAACTTTTAAATGATCTCCCACCCTCACAGGCAAAACCTCACCTTTCATTTCACAGCAGTCTTTCGCTCGCTGGTCAACCTTGATTGGTAGCTGCAGGAGAGACTTGAGGCTAGCCATAGTGTTCAAATGTCCACTGCTTGGGACGCTGGCCGCGACATTACCAGTACCGAATAGTGGGTTGGCTCCGGCCGGGAGGTCCGGCGGTAGGAGCTGTGCGAGTGGCCTAGACATGGTGAGGGCCGTTGATTTCCACAGTGGAATGAGCGCGGAAGTTATCCGATTAATCCACAAATGATTGACTGACTGACAGCGGGTTCACAACACTGTGACGTGACGAATAAAAAAGGTCGACAGGATGGCAGCTGAATACACACTAGACCGACTGTTGTTTTTCTTCATTCAACATCGAATAGCAGGCTATTTAAATATGAAATAAGAAAATGGTAGGGAATAATGGTGAAATACACATACAAATATAATTTCACATCAACGATAAATAATTGCTTTTGGTCTTCCAACTTTCCATGAAGAAATCAAAAGTAAAAATGATGTCCTCAGATAAATGTTCATTGTCATTTAAATAGTTCTATTCGATAATTTTGCGAAATGCAAAGGCCCTTTAAGAGTTGCCTAAATCTCTTATCCCAGCCTCCTTATGAGATAAACAAAGTTGAACTGTAGAAGCTACAGCTCCCAGATTTCGCAGAAATGCATTGCTTGATTACGTTCGTTTATCTGAGGCTAATAGCCATCCCACCGAGTTGATTTTCGTCTTGCCCTGGACAAAAATATTCCCCGAAAAATTTAAACAAATGAAAATGAGGTTTGTCCATGGATTATAATGGATTATGGCGCAATAATGTACAGCAGAAGATGTAGGCCTACAGAAAGTCACAAACTCCCGAAATCCAATAGGGCAATAAAGTTGTAAATATTTTGGGGGCGAAAATTAAAAGGAAAAATGGCTTCGTCAAATAATATCCAGCAGCATGAGTAGGCTAGGAAAGATGTTGATGTATCTTGTTTTTTCCTCTCCTCACTAAGTCGCTCCCTCTCCCTTTTTTTCTCGTTATTTTTGTCGTCTATCTTCACTCCATCACTCTCTCTCTTTTCCTGCCTTTCTGTAGCCTGCCAGCGAGGAAGCAACGGAGTGCGGCGCGGCAAGAGTCAGCTGGAACGAACACGGGCCGCTCTCGTGACATCACTGCTCACGGGGATTGGCGCTGGTGGGAGAGTCTGATTCATATTCATGAGCTACCCGTCCTTCTAAAACGCCCCAAAGAGCATTAATGAGCCCACCTCTTTTTAACAAACCAGTCACAGAAGTTGTTTATTACAGTAACCAAACCAAGCCCACTTTAACAATTCGCCTGCTGCCTATATTTTAACGCCCCTTATGGTGCTGGAACACGTGGTTGTGTCACTCACAAGGCTAAACCAGTAATGTGCTGAGATACATATCTAATTATGATCATTGGTCCTTCAGGCTACCTACAAACTGAGCAGCTGTAACCTATCCTGTGCCTACACAATAATATAATTGCTCTGCAATCCTGTAGCCTTTCATTTATTTTCAAGATATGACCAAAACGGGGCTTTTATTTAGTGTTCTATATAAAGAAAAGAGTCATAGTGTGATGGTGTTAACAAATTCAACGTATGATCATTATTGCACGTTTGCGTGTAATCGTTCTAAAACGTGAAATTCATTGTTTTGGTCGACACAAATCATCTCCACACTACCTTAAGACCAATTCCTGCTCTCGAAGTGAGCACATGGCCCTGGCACGCGTGAATGCTGCCTACCGGCAGCATTGCCTCACTACGATTGGTTCTAATTAGGTCAGTCTCTGCCCTTTGCAGAACGCCATTGGACAAAACTAGGTCATTGGCTCCGCCCATTGATTTCCCCATGGTTAGGCCGCGTGAGACAGATGAGAAGTAAAACAAGAGAGTAGGCCCAGTGAGATTGAGTGGATTAGTTTTTCAATTTGAAAGAGACTGAGATAATATTGAATATGTTTTTACACATTAATTGGGTAGAGGTTTGTGTTGATAATATTCCTTGTCATGGTATCGAATTAATAACAACAGGCTATTCAAGCAAGACATCAACACAACATTACCTAACAACATAGGTCAATACTTAAAATGAGAATTATTGGTGACTTCTCAATACCAGTTATCCACATGACAACTTTGAGGCTTGTTTTCACATTAAAAGCAAAATTTCTGTTCTTCCATTCACACTTCTAATTTAGCTTAATTGATGCAATATCTCTCAAAGTCCTTCGTAAAAGCTCTCAAAGGACACATTGATCAAAGTCAACCAAACCAAGGCTAAAAGCAAACCCTCACAGACGCTGTGCAATTTGTACTCAGATTAGGCGTTGTATTATCTATATTCACATTTGGTTAAAATTGCCTAACAACCTTCTTAAATTCCAGTTGATCATTAAACAGTAGCCTGTCATGTTTAATTACAACTACAATTTCCAAACTATGAAATAATAATTGAACCTAAGAACCACTAGGTGGAGGCAGCTCTGATTTAAGTAAAAAAAATACCTAATCATTTTTACAAAATTTACATTGCTTCATCCTCAATGTACATATTCTATGTATAATTTCTTATGATGAATTAAATGTGTATTTACATAATTGAGGGAAAACTAATTTCACATTATACAATATCTCCAATGGGTTAGCTTCTATGAGAAATCATACAAGGGCCTCATACCGCCATCTAGTGGACAATGAGCAGTATTGCAGAAGTATCAACAGCTGCATTTTCACTGGCAAACCATAAAGATGCTAGGAGGACATGGAGAAAATGTTATCAGCACAGAGCCTTTGACATTAAAAAGCCATGTCCAAGTACTTTCCCTTCAGTTTCAATTTGAAGATGGTATCGCAGGAATCAACACTTGAGCAGAAACATTCTTCAAGTGTAAGGACAGAGCACTAAGGTCCCAGTGGAGGAGTACCTGGACATTCACTGGAACATTAAATGATCAATATATTAACATGTACAGTATGTAAACAGCAAATTGTAGTTTAAATACAGTGAAAGTACTTCAGAATTGCTCTTGATTGAAATAGGACGGCAAGGCAAAACATTTTTGTATTTTTATTAGATTTTTAAGAGTTTCAACAATTCACTTTAGGCAAAGAAAAGGATAGTTATTTAGTAATAATTTTTTATGTTTTAGTTTACTGAAAGGAAAACACTAGGGGACAGGACCTAAGTAATGAACAATTTGTACACATGTTACAGGATAGGACGCGTGGCATAGGGTTGGAAAAGGAGGGGGAAAAAAAATCACATTGATACATTTACTCATCATCCCCCTGGTTTACAAAGATAGTGCCCAAACAGATTCCCACCCACCCATAAAATAGCAACAATGATAAAAGATACTTGGAATAAAAAAAACTGCAAATAATCAATATATAATAAAATATAATACGAAATTGTACAGTACACTTCGGTTGTTCCCACTATCCTTTCCATTCCTAACACTTAAGTCACATGAATGTTTTCCTCTGAATATGATAGATTAGTGTACAGGCAAATGGTCTATGCATTCCATTCTGATCCAATCCAACCTATTCAGCTAGTCAGTTTAGCTCAATTGTACTTGTTGTTTCTAGATGCCAGACATCCCAACTTGCAAAAACAAATTTCAGGGAGACGCAATTTCATGACGAGGTAGTATGTCCCAATCGGTCCCAAATACTCATATAATATAGCCTAATATATACTAAAAAGCACGTACTTCATCACTCGTAGTATGCAGAATGATATATGAGATTAAGCCCCTTAACACTCACTCAAGAAAAAAAAACAATGATTTCTGGGATATTGTGTATAATTTGCAGGAGTCAGGGAGCCACTATTAAAATGCAGGAGACTCCTGGAACGTCCAAAAGAGTTGGGATGTCTGAGACGCATCCATTTACTCCAAGTGATTAATCAATTCCATCACAGGAGTGACTTAACTGAAAATGATCTTAGACTGAATGGCAGAACGTGTTAATGGACATTTCTTGCTTCAGACCAACACTTGTATTTATATATATAAAAAAACTCCAGTCGGAACAAAGAAAAACACATATTACAGAACAAGAGACAAAGACTATACTGTTTAACTGTGAATAATGAGAGAAAACATAATAAAACATCAGTACATCAGTACTCCACTCTTACTAGTATGCATTCATAATCCCAGCCCAAACACAGCTACAAAAAGGATACTGTGGTTGAATGCATTTTAAAAGACAAGAGGTGCTACTCAAACACATGATCTAGAATACTCTCTCCCCTTAGGGGAAGCCAAGACGGATGGATGGTGCATTTGATGTGGGCCTTTAAAAGTCCAAGTTATCTTACAAATATGTCTGCTATAGTAATGATTGTATTGATGTAGTGGGGATGTGCAGTAGTTACACTAAGCCTGTTCCCCAAATCTTTACAACTTGCTAGTTCCTGCTTCTTAGTTAGAAAAAAAATAGAAAAATTTAGTGGCTGTATTCAGTAACCACTGTTGTTCTTACAGGGTGGACTTCCTGGACAACCTCAGCCGTCTTCACAACATCTGCTTGGGATGAGTTCACTTTCAAGTCCCAGCTTCCACTGCCTAACACAGACTGACCACGGCAAGCGACCCTGTGCCTCTCCAGGAGAGAACCGTTCCAAAAGCGGCAAGGGCATTTGGGGCATGAGAAGCGTCGTTGTGAACGGTGCCGTCCACGATGAATTAGGGCTTTCCGTAATGTCCGAGAACGCTTTCCGCAGACTAAACACTTCAGACGGGCATGGTGGCCATTATTTCTTGGAGGATGCCTCACACCACGATGGACCAAAAGTTTGGCTTGACTGGTGAATATAGTGCTGGGGCAGTACTGGCATGGAAAACGTTTAATGGGGACTTCCATCGATGACAGTCCACTGACCTTGACAGAACCTCCACGCCATTTTCTAACTCTGTACCCTCCTCCTCTCATTCTCAGGAGCTGGGCGAGCAGTTTCTTTTGCTTAAGCTTCTCATGCATTATGGTTTTTTTTCTCTTCACCAGTTTGAGTCTCCTGCGGTTAGCATCATTTAAGGCGACCCCCATTAGTTGGCCCCCTCTCATAATACTTTGATATTCAACCAGCTTTTTTTTCCCACTACGCTTTCTCTTGCCACCAACCCACCCATCTTGGGACTGAAATTGAAAAGGGTTGTGTTGAGCTTGGGAGGATTGGTTTGGCATGTAGGAGCTAGACGGATAGCTTGAGGGATGGCTGGATTCAAAAAGAGGGATGTACTCTGTTGGTTGGGAAGGACGTTGGGTTACAGCAGATGGTTGGTTGTCCAACAGAGTGCGACCCAATCCATGCTGTGATTGCCTGTGCCGTGACAAGCTGTTAGAATAGGCAAAGGCCTTTCCACATACATCACAGCAGAAAGTCTTTTCGCTTCTTACTCCACCACCATGGACAGTTTGTTGATGGGCTGTCAGGTGGAACTGATGGCGGAAGGATTTCCAGCAAGTTGTGCAAGTATAGAGCTTCTGAGAGGGCTGAGCAGTTGAGCTAGAACCCTGAGACTTATCTTGAGTGTATGGATAATTATAAGATTGTGAGTTGGCTTGATTTCCATCCAAACTGACACCCCCTCCATGGCCCTTGGCAATTTTTCCTCCGGGTGAAGCATCCAAATCGCTTTTCGTGTGCAATTTCCCATGTCTAACCAAACTCTGGGCATAAGCAAACTCTTTCCCGCATAGATCACACTTGTAATTCTTCTGCCCAGAATGCACAGTGGAATGTTTAGTAAGATGGAAGTACTCTCGGAAATCTTTCCCACAAACGTCACACCGGTGAGGCTTTTCCCCTGTGTGAACACGGTCATGCCGACGTAGGGTCTCACGTCTCCTGAATCCTTTACCACATACTCCGCATGAATATGGCCGTTCTCCTTCTCCACGACTTCTTCTTTGTCTAACTATGATTCCATCAGGTCCCGGTTCTCTTTTCTGCCTTGGCTTGCGGGGCTTTTTCGGTTTAGCGTTCATTATCTGTTGGGTTGGATGGGTTAAAGGTATCGTAGAGCCACTACCTGCCCTGTAGGTCTTGTTGATTTCAGATGTAGATGACGGACCACCTGGTGAGACTCCCATATTCCCAAAGCCCAGACCCCCAAGCAAACCTCCAATAATGTCTCTTCGCTCCTCTCCTCGACTCTCACCAGTACTAATCTCACAGGAGGCAGCGGCAGCTGCAGCAATGGCAGACATGGCACTGCTAGTGACCTCATCCTCAGAGTCATCCAATAGTGATGAAAGAGGAAGATGAGGCTGCTGTTGATGGATGTGGTGTTGGGGCTGTTGACTTTGAGGGTGTGGGTGTAGGGTAGGAGCCAAAGGAGCCTTTCGGAGTGTTTGGCTTGACATGGCACCGCCATGAGAACTCTCTCCAGAATAACAAGATTGGTTAGACTGCTGTCGTCTGTAGTCATCCACACTGTAAGATGGTTGGTATGGTGGCCGGTTTCTTGAATAATCAGTGCCATATTTAGTCGCTCCATCGCGTTGGTAATCACCCGTTCCACTGCTTTCAGCTACCATTTCAGTTTTTGTGCTACTTGCAGTTGATGAGCGTTGATTTTCCCCACTACCGCCGCTTGGTCTTGGCCGGGAATTCCTTCCAGGCTTACCACAAGTGCCAGAGGCAGCATGGTTCAACAACGATGTGCTTTCTCTGAAACAACGACCACATGCAGGGCATCTGAAAGGTTTATCATCATGAATCTTCTCATGCCTAGTAAGGGACTCACGGCGGTTGAAGGATCGTTGACAGACACTACATGCAAAAGGACGAGCACCGGAATGGATAACCCCATGCTGCAGGAGGTGTCCCCTCTTCTTAAATCCCTTTCCACATTCGGTACAACAGAATGTTTTTTCTTCGCTTGATGTGTCAGGCTTGGAATCTTCAGAAGTCAAACCATGACTACGAAGATGCCTGCGAAGACTTGTAAGATGGCTAAAGGTCTTTCCACATTCACCACAGTGGTAGATGGCTTCAGCATCAGGTTGACTAGGCATGGAAGCCAAGTTATCGAGATTTCCAGGTTTTGGTAGTTGTGAATCATTAGCTACCAGCACAGAGGCTGTGGATGATGAAGGAGCTGATGAGGAAGAGGAGACTGTTGAGGAGGACTGTTGTGTCGATGAAGAGAGGACTGATGAATGGTTACCACCAAGGCTAGTTATAGCTCCTCCGACAAGGCCAGGTTGGATGGTCGAATTTTGACTGAGTCCACTAGAGCTGCTGTGGCAGTTACTAACATTGTTACTGCTTTGACTTGTGCCATCAGCTTTTCTCTGAGGAAGATAGCCAGCCATTGCCTTTTTCCTCCTGCTACCACCACTCCCACCAGATCCTGATCCACTGTCTCCTTTGCCTTCATCTTTTGAAAGTGACAAATGAAGTGGTAGGGGTAGAGACATACCACTAGCCTCCTGTTGCATTAACGAAGCCAACTGATTGGAGGAGAGAACTGGAATACCTTGGAAATCAAAGCCACCTAAAGATGATGGCTGTGGTGTTGGGTGAAGAGGATGGTGTGGGTGGGTATGGCTGTGAGGGTGAGATAAGGCATGGGGTGCCAATGGTTGCTGCTGCTGTTGGGGCTGGGGAGTGGAGTGACTATGACTGTGTGAGGAGTGAAGGGCTGGAGGAGGCGCGAGGGCTGAGTTTGAGTCACTAGTTCCTTGGCCCAAGCCCAGACCAAGATGGTTATGACCCCCTTGTTGCACCAGAAACTGCTCCAGACTGCTATTGGTTGGGACCCCAGAAAGAAAGTACTGATTGGCAGCAAGCATGCAACTGAACTGCTGATGTAAGCTACGTGGATCAGACTGCCCAACTAGTGGCTGCCCTAGGGATGACACTGCACTGCTGCTGCCAGGGTTGTTAGAGGCAGAAACTGAGGATGACGGAGAGGGCGAGGATGAAGACGGTCCAGGGGAGGCTTGGGGAACAGACAGACCAGGGTGTAAAGGTGGCGGTGGGGGTGCTGAGGTAACCACACCTCCAATAACACCAGACCCGCCACCACTACTGCCCCCAAAGTCAAAGCGTCCCATTCCCGAGTGGAGCTGTTCCTGGGCTAGTGCTGCTTCCGCGGGGTGAAACGGACGTAAGAATTGTGGGTATCCTGCCGCAGAGCTACCACTACCACTACTGCTGCTCATCTTGCTAGATTTTCTTGAACTATGCGAAGATGAAGACTGGCTCTGGTGGGATATTGGTGGAGGTTGGGCACTCATTTTGGCAAATATAGATGAAGAATCTGCAAAGGCATTGCTTCTAGACCCCTGAAGAGACCCCAGACTAAGCCCAGAGAGAAGAGCCCCTGAGGACTCTCCCTGCTGTTGGTGCTGCTGCTGAAGCTGTTGCTGGTGTTGAAGTTGGACTTGCTGTTGGTGTTGCAGCTGTCTTTCCAATCCAAGGCCTTTAAATTGGTGGGCTTGGTGTCCACTTAGCATGTCTAGAATGTCCAAGGGGTACTTACTGAACTGGAACATCTCCCACTTATTGATGGGAGGTTGTTCCTGGGACACTCCCCTACTGTTGAAGTACAACAATTTCGCACCAATTATAATCAATGATCAATAACGACAGCTATTGGAAGTGATGCTCCTTGAAGCACTTCCACTTGACTCTTGTTGTTACTAATGTCTACCCCTCATCTACAGATGAATAACTACTGGTTGGACTTGACAACTAAGAAAAGAAACAAGTTCATTTTAAATAATGTGGTTCCAATATTGGGAAAACAATGTATAGAAGACAATGTATAAATAGCATGCAATCTTTGTAGTGTTTTTAGATTCCTTTCTTTATAGATGTGGTCTGTAGCATCCAGTTGGGGGGACAAAGAATGAACTTGTGCTCCACTTGTTTGTCTGCACGTTGATATCACGCTCTCGAAGACTGGGGAAAAACAGAAACATAGTGTAAATGCCTTGGTGAAAAGGGCATAGAACATATTTATACACACCCGTATACAATCTACAAAAAAATATAAATAGGACTCTTTCAACAGACAAAAGGTCATATCTACGCATGATAATACAGAAAGGAATAGTTTTTCGATTTCTCTATTTCAAGCACAGTCTGTGAGATCTATTTCAGCCCAGATTCATATTTGGGTAGAAGTCAACTTCCCCTGAGTTATCCCTGAAGGAACATAGCATTTTTCCAAAACAATTCATAATTCAAATCTGTCCCAGTCTGTAATTAGCCTAAGCCAAATTCATGAATGGAAACGGTCCTTTCCACTTTGTAGACTCCGCATTGCACGCAGAAAACTACTCCAAAGCACTTAAAACTAGATTTTGTAATCTGTCGTGCTAGCATCAATTTTTAAACAGTATCCTGACGATAGAGCGGGTGGAATTTGGTGATTTCAAACTAGCATGAGCAAACAATTTCCTATAGCCACCAACTACAGGTTCTGTTATTCGGAAATTATGTCATTGATGTGGGTGTGGACTTTAACCCCAACAGGCTATGTGAACACGGGTAGCTTCGCTAGCTGGCCCATTGTAGTTGATGGACTTCAGCATTGTATTTATCTTTAAGGAAAATGCCACAGTCAAGTATTGTTTGCAAAGATACAAGGGACTAGGGGTTGGTATTGGCAAGTACCATGTGATACAACATATATCACGATACACGTTACGATTCAATACATCACAATCACAACTGAATCCCCATACTGACTGAAGTGCTAAAGAAAAGCTTAATATAAGGCTATTTAGCTGAAAGGAAAATCTTTAGCTAACCCCATGGGCAACCCCTAATAAAATAAGAACCACTCAATTTGAAATGACTTAAAACGTCTAAATTCAACCCTTTAGAACACAATAGAATTATGGAGCCAGCAGTCAAATTAGATCCAAACAGCTAATGTGACCATAATAAAGTAAGCACAAAGCAAATCTCAAGACATACAAGTTTTTATTAATGATAAAGGGTAAGTATGTGGCGTACATCTTATTGCAGATGCAGGACATTATCCCTATTAAGTGACAATATGTCAGCAAAGCACATTACTGCATCTCTTTTAATGTAAAAAAAAAATGTGGACGCCATGGCACTACCATTTTGAGTAAAGACATTAATTTAAAAAAGGTCAAATGACAACATACCCTTTTCAGGTTTCTTGTAAATGATAAAATCAATTGGAATATAGTAACAGGCACAATAAAACAACTATAATTGGTAATGAATCACGCCAGTTCAGCCAACGCTACAATAATTTAAAAGGGGTCTGTTGACAGCAAAACAAATAAACATTGTTTCTAGAGATCAGAAAAATTTATAAAATATTGTGGAAAAACAATCACAATTGTACACTCATTTTCATATCGTAATCAGATAAATGCCTGCCTGATTAGCCATGTCCCAAAAAATAATAACCTACAGTTGACCTTCTAAAACTTCATCTCATCAAACTCATTTGAACTGGGTTAGCTAAAAACTAGGCGTTTGTCTTGTCAAATTGGAGATACTAAAAGCTAAATTTTAAATGCAGTATGTCTGATCGTTTATCTTTTTAAGCCTAATATAAAGTACTTTGAATTACCCATGTATATGTGCTAAATGAATAAACTTCCCCTGCCTTACACATTTGTTTGCAAATGTTAGGTAGCTACTCAAGAGCTAGCCATTGGGCTAGGACCAGAATTCCAAAACGATATCCACAACCACCTGACTAAAATTCAGAAGTCAGCACCAACACCAAAACCTAAACCTTGAAAAATAGACAATCCTGCAGTAAATACAGCATAGTGTTCTTAAGTTCCTAGCAGCACACGCCCATGTCTGCAGTGGGGAAAAAAAAATTCTGCATTGATAAACAACCTCTGCACACACAAATCAAACTCAAGACATTACAGTAAATGCAATGACATTTTTCACGATGTTCACATTATCAAGGAGGTGACAAGCACCAGAGAGAGCCACAAGAGCCTGCCACACATCCCCTGAGCAAAAAGGAACAACACACTGCACGCACACCTCAATGTTCTGCCATAATTGCTGCACTTTAAGAGCAGGCAAAATATGGCAGAAATTATCGTTAATATTAGCAGACAAAGCCGATCAGCCATAACACTATGACCACCTGCTTGCGTAGGTCCCACCTTTGCTGCCAAAGCTGCCCTGACCCATCAAGGCATGGACGCCACTAGGCCTCTGAAGGTGTGCTGTGGTATCTGGCAACCAAGACATTAGCAGCATATCCTTTAAGTCCTGTAAGTGGTGAGGCCTCCATGGATCGGACCTGTTTGTCCAGCACATCCCACAGAAACTCGACTGAACAGAGATGTTGGAGGCCAAGTCAAGACTTTGAACCAGTTGTTGGGTTCCTCAAACCATTCCTGAACCATTTTTGCTTTGTGGCAGGGCGCATAATCCTGCTGAAAGAGGCCAATGCCATCAGGGAATACTGGTGCCATGAAAATGTGCACATGGTCTGCAACAATGTCCAGGTAGGTGGAATGTGTCAAAGTAACATCCACATGAATGGCAGGACCCAAAGTTTCCCAGCAGAACACTGCCCAAAGCATCACACTGCCACCGCCAGCTTGCCTCCTTCCCAAAGTGCATCCTGGTGCAATGCGTTCTCCAGGTATGCACCGCACACGCACCTGGCCATCCATGTGATGTAAAGGGAAACGTGATAAATGAGACCAGGCTGCCACCTTCAATTGCTCTGTGGTCCAGTTCTGCTGCTCACTTGCCCATTGTAGGCGCTTTCAGCAGCGGACAGGGGTCAGCATTGGCACCCTGACTGGTCTGTGGCTGCACAGCCCCATACACAACAAACTGCGGTGCACTCGGTGTTCTGACATCTTTTTAGCAATTTGAGCTACAGCAGCTCGTCTGCTGGATCGGACCACGCGGACCAGCCTTCGCTCCCCACGTGCATCAGTGATCCTGGGCCACCCATGACCCAGTCACCGATTCACAGCCTTTCTTTCTTTGGGTCAACTTTTGATACGTACTGACCACTGCAGACCGGGAACACCCCACAAGGGCTGCAGTTTCAGAGATGCTCTGACCTAGTCATCAAACCATCAAAATGTGGCCCTGGTCAAATCCCCTCAGATCTTTAAGCTTGACGATGTTGCCTGCTTCTAACACATCAACTTTGAAGACAGAATGTTCACTTGCTGTCTAATATATCCCACCCATGGACAGGTGCCTTAACGAGATTACGAGGTTATTCGTTTCACCTGTCAGTGGTCATAACGTTATGGCCGATCTATGTATATTAGAACAATATGTTGTTTTACAGCGAATTTAAGATTTGGACCACCTTGATGATAAAGAACACTGGTCCTGTAAGGTATTCCAATAATGTTAAAAAAAACAATAAAACCAACGTAAGTACTGTCTACAGAAAATTATAACCATACAGAGCAATCTAAGTCAGCGTTTTTGCCATGAGCAACTATGCTTCAGCAATTGAAAAAATACTTAAAAAGCTTATTTGACATATTAAATGTTATCAGTTTTCACCAATCTACTTGCATTTGTTTAAACACTCGCAGTACGTGACTTCCTACCCTAATGATTGTGGTATAGGATACAAATCTAACCGATTTACCTTCAAAAACCATTCAGATCCCTAGAATTTCTCCACATGTTATACAGACCTAATTATTGAATAAATAAATGTTATATCCATCAATGTACACACAATTCCCCATTAACATTTAAGCAAAAACAATTTATAAAAATCGAAATCTCATGTACATAAGAATTCAGACCCTTTGCTACAACACTCCAAACTGAGTTCAGATGCATCTTGTATACTTTGATCACCACTGAGATGTCTTGACTGAATCTACTTGTAGCAAATTCAATTGATCGTACCTGATTTAGAAATACACATATCTCCCTAAAATAAGGTCCCACATTTCACAGTGCATGTCAAAGCAAAAACCAAGGCATTACGTCCAAAGAACTCTTAGTAGACATCCTAGATTGAACTGAGTCCACCCATAGATCCGGGGAAGGTTAAGAAAAAAAATATCAAAATACAATCTGTTCTAATGAAACTAGAATCAAACTATTAGGTCTAAATGTCAAGCGCTAGATCTGGCAAAAACAAGGTCTCTCATCACCTGCCTAAAACCCCCAAGATTGCATTTGAAACCAACTAATTAAGTGTGGGGAGACGATTGCAGTTCACCAACAGTGCCCATCCAATCTGACAGCACTTGAAATAATCGACAAGTAAGAATGGTCAAAACTGCATAAACCCAGGTGTGCAAAGCTAGAGGCATACCCGATATGGCTTGAAGCTGACATCACTGTCAAAGGCGCTTCCACAGAATACTAAATTAAGTGACAGAATATTTACATGAAACAAAAATTTTTACTTTCAATGGGCACATTTCTATAAATGTGTTTTTGATAAGCCATAATGCGGTATTGCAAGTTGTAGAAAGTGAAGGGGGCTAAATCATTTCACTAATAAGTCATAATTAGTCACTATGTACTTGGATTGTGATTGAGAGAACCACAAGCTTACACAGTGAAATAATTGCTCAAAGGGATTTGAGCTTTGACACAAATTCAAGATTTGCATTAATTCCCCTTGAACATTTTACAAATATCCTGGGGTTTTTTTCATGATCAAATGCATGTTTTCTAACTAAAATATGATCTTATTTTAGTAATTATTGCTTTAAAATTATTACAACAACCAAGTTCTGCATGAAAAATCTGTGTTTCTAATTGGACCAGTTGAAAAGAATGGGCTTGCTGTAAACAATTACTTTTAAAATATGTGAACCAATTACAATATTAAATATAAAAAAGTCAGGTGTGCATGAGTGATGTAAGTGTAAAATGGGCTGATAGCATCCTTTGCCTAGCTCCAAAAAAATAAAAGTGTGACGGATGACTAGTGAGACAATATTTCTTTCAATTGCTCAGGAGTTCAGGTTTTGTGCTCTTTACACCAAGTAACACATATTTGTGCATTGGCTTTGGATACGTGTGGTTTCCAAGTGACAGCCTTGACATAAATTAAAACTGGGACACATACAGTGGGGCAAAAAAGTACTTAGTCAGCCACCAATTGTGCAAGTTCTCCCACTTAAAAATATGAGAGGCCTGTAATTTTCATCACAGGCACACTTCAATGAGAGACAAAATTAGAAAAAAAATCCAGAAAATCACATTGTAGGATTTTTTTAATGAACTTATTGGTAAATTATGGTGGGAAATGAGTATTTGGTCAATAACAAAAGTTCATCTCAATACTTTGTTATATACCCTTTGATGGCAATCACAGAGGTCAAATGTTTTCACACACTGTTGCTGGTATTTTGGCCCATTCCTCCATGCAGATCTCCTATAGAGCAATTATGTTTTGGGGCTGTCGCTGGGCAACACAGACTTTCAACTCCCTCCAAAGATTTTCTATGGGGTTGAGATCTGGTGACTGGCTAGGCCACTCCAAGACCTTGAAATGCTTCTTGCGAAGCCACTCCTTCGTTGCCCGGGCGGTGTGTTTGGGAACATTGTCATGCTTTAAAACCCAGCCATGTTTCATCTTCAATGCCCTTGCTGATGGAAGGATGTTTTCACTCAAAATCTCATGATACATGGCCCAATTCAT
Source organism: Esox niger (assembly GCA_016801105.1). Classification (NCBI taxonomy): domain Eukaryota; kingdom Metazoa; phylum Chordata; class Actinopteri; order Esociformes; family Esocidae; genus Esox; species Esox niger. Next base: position 30,740 of record JACXGJ010001945.1, read on the forward strand.
TTTTTCCTTTACACGGATCAGTCGTCCTGGTCCCTTTGCAGAAAAACAGCCCCAAAGCATGATGTTTCCACCCACATGCTTCACAGTAGGTAGGAATTTACCAATAAACTCATTAAAAATCCTACAATGTAATTCTGTGGATTTTGTTTTCTTGTTTTGTCTCCTAGTAGTGTACCTATAATGAAAATTACAGGCTTCGCATCTTTTTAAGTGGGAGAACTGGTACAATTGGAGGCTGACTAAATACTTTTTTCCCCACTATAGGTGCTGGGTGAATTCTGTGGTAATTTTTGAGGCTGTACATTTCAGACATTGAGCAAGTATCCCGTTAAATACGCGTATATCCGTCAGTCAGCTTTCACTAGCGCCAATGTTTATTTGCTGATGCAATTTGTCCATGTTAAGCAAATGATTATGACGTTTCTTTTAACAGTCATTTAGCAGTATTTTGTGACCGATGCACCTGCAATTCAGGCACCGGCTCTTTGGCAACTTTGGAACTGTTAGTTGCCTTATGTTGCTATTAAAACTCAAAGACTTAAATGCTAGGCATCAGACCTCTTTTATAGCAGAGGCATGTACTGCTAATCAGCAATCAATCAAATGTGACCTTTGCAGTTGCGTTTGTAATTGTGATTTAGCTACTTCAAAGTATCAGTCCTTTTCCACATGGTGCATACATTATTTTGTTCCACCCCGTAATATGTACAGCTTGCCTCGCACACAAATGGCATTAAAAAGCTTTTCACGCAGGTCGCAGCCCCATTCTGCTTTTATACCTAGGTAATGTGAGCCAATGTGTTAAAGTGACCACTCACTCCAGACAACCTCAGCTAGTTTTGCAGGCCCCCAAGCTGGTTTGAAGTTTGCTAGACTGAGATGTGAACAAGAACACCCTGCCGACAAGGCCTCCCTGCTCCCTGTGCATTGTATGTGGGCCTTTACAGCCTTTTGCCAGCTAGCAGCACAATAGAGGCTCAAACCAAGACCATGTTAGTCAGGTTGATTTCTTAGACCACAGGCGCCATGTGGATGCCCCATAGTATTGCATTTTAATCTAACAAGCATTACCTTAAATGTTGTATTGTTTCTAACCCACTTCTAATAACAATGAGCACACTATAGTTATTGTAAGTGCTGAATTTAAGAATCCTGACAAGTGGTTCAGTTCCTCATTTAAAAGGGTTTCATTTTGCACTGTCAGTGACATCTGTCAAGGACTTAAACAAAAGATTGCACACAACTGTAGCGACGTGAAATAAAACGTCTAACACGTTTCTGGTACTTTCATATAGTTCCAATCAACCTACTAAACATTTCAGTTATATCACTCGAGTAACATTAGTGAAATTACTTTCATTTCTCTCCAGAGCTGTGTTTGTGAAGACCGTGTCCCTATGTTTGTAACTACATGCAACGCTATCCTAATAATAAGCTAAGGTTAAAACATCTTACCAACAGGTTTGGTGTGGTGTAAATGGGCTGGAGACTGGGGCACCACTTTCTGCTTGACTGAAGACCAAAAAGTGGGAACAGGTAAAAGCGAATGGGTCTACTTCCATTGATCTTCAGGTAGACTAACTTGAAAAAAACTAAAAATTGCAGGCGGTGGCAAAATCCCGAAATGATCACCGCTGCGTTCGTCATTAGCTGGCTAACGTTAACTTGTTTTTGCAGGTAGTTGCGATACGTTTTCAACCAAAGCCACAGGAAAAAGGAACTAGATATGAATAGATGAGTATCTGTGTTATGTCGTCGTTAGCTCTCCAGCTAGCTAATAAATTAAAAAAGGCCGTAGATATGAAAACCTAGTTGCATTTGAAAGTTAGCCGACGCTAAGCTAATTTAGCCACCAAGCTAAAAACTAGCTAGATTATTCTATTTAAGCAAACCTAAATAGTTATACTAATAAAACCCCGAGTCAGAATTATATAAAATAGAAAAGATAGAATAAAAGCGGCACCGGAAAGACTATAATAACAACAACGGCCTTCTACTTCATGTCAGAGAGCCATTTTTCTTCATCCAGGGTATAATATTTTCAAAGGCCTGCCTCTCCATCGGCCCGGGAGGTGTTTTTCACAAAAAAAACTATTTCCGCTGGGTTGGCCTGCTAATTCAGATATGTTCCTTGTTTGCAACAGTAGCTTCGATGCTTATATCGTTAACTTATCGAATCTATCAAAATTGGCGCTTTCTGGAGTCTTTGTCGTATTTTCATTATTTTCTTCGTCCAAATATTTTCCGCCCCGTGTCAATTTTAGGTATCCCCGTCTATGGACGACGGCTATGGCTGCGCTAATGTTCTCCGCTTTAAAATGGTAGCTTCCGGTTTGTATTCTTATTCCGGGTAGTGTCACAGAAAAAGAAGTCCTCCAATCTTTAGTGTGCGCGCGTGCCTTTTTGTTTTTGTTTGTCTGTCTTTGCTTTCCTGCTTTATATCAGTGAGGACTGTGGTGGTAAAACAATAAATACGCATATGAAGTATGGACATTTGGCTGGTCTTCACCTTCACAAAAATCTTCATCTGTCCTGGGGTTAGTATTAGAATTAGGGTTATGTTTAGACATTAAGGGTTATGTTTAGACATTTAGGGTTATGTTTAGACATTAAGGGTTATGTTTAGACATTTAGGGTTATGTTTAGACATTAAGGGTTATGTTTAGACTTTAAGGGTTAGGTTTAGGAGTAAGGGTTAGATTAAGTTTAGGCATAGCAAAATCGTTATTGTGGGTAAGTATAGCTTCAGACTTCTTGTTTTGAGTTAAGGTTATGTTCAGGGTAAGGGATATTTTCAATGTTACTGAATTGCCAGTTATCACTTTGGTAGTAGGACTAGTATGTGTGTGAGTGTGTGCGTGTGTGTGTGTGTGTGTTTGTGTGTGTGTGTTTTACTATACAATGTCCCCATGAGTATAGTAAAACCACAAGAAATTGGACTCATGGGGACCTTTTGCCTGTCCCCGTGAGGCAAAAGTCAATTTCTGGCTCAGGGTTTAGGTTTAGGGTCAAACTTGGGGTTTCTTTAAGGTCCAGGTATTGTTGGTTACATTTAGTGTGTGTGTGTGTGTGTGTGTGTGTGTGTGTGTGTGTGTGTTGCCTTTAAAATAATCTAAACAACCCAACCAATCAGAATTGTGGTTTATTTTTGCATTTCCTTTACAACTGTTATTATTTAGCTTCCAAAATAGCAACATTTTTGAATGAGTAAAAATATCATTTGAAATACAGCCACCTGACATAAAGAATCCACAATGGGGTTAAAAGGCACATAATAATTGAATTGCATATTTTGGTGTAAGCAAGGTTTAAAAAGCAATACCACTCTAAGTGTCCCCTAAATTATTAAACACTTAACAGACGCATATGACAAATGTGAGGTAAAGCAATTAATAAGTTCAAACCATATGATACAGTTTTATATTCCTAAATAGGTAGTCCCTACAGCTTAATTATAGGGCTTCTAAGGTCTGTAGAAATCTTACTACTGTCAAATTGATAGACGTAGATATAAGTTTGCAATAATCTACTTATTATAAAATAAGTATTGCTGTGCAACACATACAATATACAAAAAAAATGTGTTTGAAGAATTAATGGACAGCAATACCTACTCTTAGTATGTTAGGCTATATATGTGAAATGCATTCTTTCTTTTGAAATTATTATGAAAACCCTTTGGACAGGTAAATGCCAGGCCATTGCAACCCTACATATTGATAGCATCACCTGTTCATTTATATCTTGAGTATAATTGTTGTGGGAAACAAAACACTGTAGTTATAAAATGCTTGTCAGCTCGTCAGTCTTGTCTGTTTCCAGTCTATCATTAATCAGTCAATCCATCCATATTACAGAAGGAAGTTAATTGACATTGAAATATCAGTTATAATTCATGGAAATGTAATCTACACCAACAACACAGTAGACAAAGAAAATAGTTATTGTGGGGATTTTTTATTGTTATTATCAATTGAACAGTATGATTCTACAAACGCGAGAATTCACCAATAAACAAAATAAGGGTTGCACACTTGTGAGATCTTCACTTAATATTCTCAGAAACAGACATGGGGATTATGTTTCAGATGAATCCCTTTAAAAATGTTCTGAGGTATGCAAAGTAACTTGGGGAATACTACAATACACCCCCGGCCAACCTCCATTTCCTCCTGCAATCCAAATAAGGGTCAATGAAGCTCTCTTATGCCTACTCACACTTCTTTCATCAGGAAAACCTCAGGCCATAAACTGTCACCCCACGAGCCACACACCAAAACAATCATTTTATACCACATCCTCCCTCTAACCTCCACACACCCACACACACACACACACACATTCTTTCAAGAATTATTTCTTTAGAGCACACACACACAACTTCTGAAATCTTTTCTTCAGACCACACACAAGTATGCATGCATGCATGCACGCACGCACCCACACACAAACACACATTTATAAACAGTACATTTACAGGCACACAGATTAATGAGTGTACTCAACTTACGTAACACAACTTCAGTATAATGTTACCTCCAAAAGTACAAGAAAAACATACACAGAAAATATAACAGAATCTTCTTGTGGCATGAATATATGGTAGTCTCTTCATTTTAAGACAAATTCAGACTGTGAAAATCATTGGGCCATTCTATTCCTATAATTGGTGGTCCATAATCATGGCAAACAAGGCAAGTCACAATACATTCTCAAAACTATCCTAGCAAAATCCCCATTCTTTTCAATAAATAGTAAAGTTCTCAAAAGTGACATTCCAGTCACGTAAATGTAATTTTATAATGAAATGCACTAATTTTTACCAAATATTTCCAACAATGTAATGTAGCTTTTGCTCTACACCTTGAAATGTGAGAAACGTTTTTGTTACATTTGCTTTGGTGAATGTAGCTTGACAAGGAAAGCTGTGATTGATATATATCCTTGTGATGTTAGGCTTCTGAATTCAAAAGCCAAAATTAATATTTAATATAATAGCCTTGGCTTTGAAATAGTTGGTGGATATTCTGAAAAACACAGTTGTCTTACTTGTAATTTACCAAGTTGGATCAAATGTGAGATCCAGCATCCCTGAAAAGACATTGAAATACACACGAGCACACAAATACAGACGCATGTACATTACACATACACGCCATGACATCATAAGTCAGCACTATGACATCATCAACACTGGCTTTGACATCTTCATGCGGTTTGTCTTTTCACTTTGATTGCATCTGCTTTTTTCATCAAGAATACAAAGGTTAAAATCCACTAGAAAGTTGAATATTCAAAATCCAGGAAACAGTGACATTCACAGAGATTAAAATAAAAAGGTAACTAATAAGCATGGTGGTAATAATAATAATAATAATAATAATAATAATAATTATAGTAATTATAGTAATAAAAGAGTAAATCTATTTTAATCATGATCGTAAACACACAAACACATATCATAGTTTTAAAAACACTGTGTGGCTTAAAGTTCCGTCAATCATTTTGTTTCCTTATCCAGTCACAGTTATAGGGAGAGACGAAATACTATACTAATATTCAGAGTATAGGGTCTCCTTATCCCTGCCGTCAAAGTGGAGACTCCAACCCTTTACAAACTGTCCAGAAACAACCACATCTTCCATCTTATGACCACATACCCATCAAACACACAAAAGAAAAAGAAGATTGAACGTTTGCAAATTTACATACAATGACATCATGCCTTCCTCCACCCCTGCAATGTAAAAAAAAAAATGACATGATGGCTTTTTGTCACACTTATTGTCAACCTCACGAGGGCACAAAGTAGCATTTGCAGAAATTACGGTTTTCTTCACACTTACAAAATGTGTCAGTCGTTTCAGCAGTGTTGCACAAACCGTGTCTCCAATATTGACACAGAAAAATTAAAAAGCTGACATAGTATAGACAGACCAAATACACAAGAGTAAAGAGTTTTCAGAATAGCCCTTGGTGTTAAGTGATAAATGTCCCGTGTATCCCCTTTCCCATCCTCCTCCAAAAATGGTGAACGGCTGGAGTTTCAGAAGCAGTAACAAGGAATTCAGAGAGGAATAAAAGAGTAGTGGTTGTTATGTTAACTACTAACAAATCCATTGGGTAGTTCCCATTGGCATGTATGGCTCAAGAAAGCCCTTGCATTAGCCAAGAGGTGAACCCTCTGTATGGCAGTGTACCTCAACGCTTAACACAACTTTGCCAAGCTTTCATTCATTTAAAAGCTTCTCATTTAATATGGTCAACAGTTTGGTTTTCCTTTGTCTTTCAAGTGTTCTTTAACCCCTAATATACAACAACTGACAACGTTTTATCAAATAACAGTGTCTAAGCATTTGTGTGACTACAAAGGTAACTTTTAAAAGCATCACAGTTTGTTAACTGTCCTCAAAGCTGCGAAGGGACTGACTGTTGCAGTGGATAGGTGACGTGGATCTCTATGGGACAATCGTCACATTGACTAGGCAGTCAATCAGATGCGAGAGCAAAAGTGATGTAGCAAGGTGATGTTTATATCAAATCATGCTAATAATAACTGAGAAAATCCAGCCATAATCAGAGGGTTTCCCTTTCATGACGTTATACAAAATATCTGCTGACTGAATTATGGCTGTAGTGTGATATTGTGGTAGTAGCTAGCAACAGTACTCCAAATGTGTCCATTTTCAAGTTGACCAATCACAAATTAGGATGACGGGCAAGTCAAACTACTCAGTTCAAAGCCCACCCCAAGCAACAATTTTCAGTCTGGTATTATGTTTTTTAAAAGTCAAACCACTATTACAACATTTTATTTTTCACTGACATTTGCATCTGTTCTGATTCAATGACAGGTTGTTTCCGTTTGTCAAAGCAGCTTCACAACATGGTGCAAAAAATCTATTCAATAACCAATCTTAATTTTGACCCAAGCAGGATCCACTAGTCATCATATCCTAGGAAGTGTATTTTTCAATTGCACAATTCTTTTTTAAATGTTCCTTTTTTGCTCTGTACATGGCCTTTTCAGTTTGTCCCTCCTCAAAAATATGGCTGAATATTCTCTGTTCAAAGACACAGAATATCATGAATCAAATGGGCTTCATTCAATATTCCTTTTGATAAATCCATTTCTCAATGGCTCCATTCTATTGCCTTATTGTGTTTTCTGGCAACAGGAAAATGAGCATCCACTCTTTCGTCAAATCATACTTTGCCTTGTTTTCAACATCCTCTCCTCAGGCAGCTACGGGGACATAGTCTGCTGGTCAGAAACTCCTTCCTTTCTAGCTCAGGTCTCTCCTCTGGCTTCTCTTTCTATTAAACTTTCAATCCATCATGTCCAAATTGACCTTTCCTTTCCCTCACTTGAATTTTCCACTTGAACAGTTCCAGCTTCAATCTCAGCATGACTTTCGTCTCTCCTTTCCCATTGTCTCTGCTCTCTCACACGGTCACCTCGTTCTTACTGGCCGTCCTCAACGTCTGCCCCCCCCCTCCCCCGGGGATGTACTGGAGCTGTTCGATAGTGTTCTGCCTTTTGGTGGCGAATGCCATCCTCCTCGCATTGTGCCCTCCGATGTTCCCTGCCCCATTACCGGGCCCTAGCCCAATCCCCGATCCGTGCGGTTCCCCCCAGCTTCCTACTGGGTGGCCTGCCGCGGTCCTCTCCAGCTCATGGCCCGACGTCGGGTGGGAGTTCATCTTGATCATGTGATGGCGGTCAAGTGAGGGGGTGACGCAGACGTTCTGCTGGGACTGGGCCTTGTGGCTCAGATGTCCCATGGTCGGGACCCCCATTCCCCCAAAGTCAGCCATGCCCCCCATCCCTACCATACCACCCATCCCTGGAAGGCCCATGGTCACCATCCTGTCGTCCAGACGGTCGGGCGAGACTAGGAGTCTCTCGTGGGACTTGCGAAGTGTCTGTGAGGTGGCACTCTTGCTGGTGGTCATGGCCTTGTAGTATTGGTGCTGCTGGTTTTTGGAGAGTCTGGAAAGCGTGTTGCCTTCGACGAGTGCCAGGAGCTGATCCTGGGACATGACTCTCCGGGGGGGCTTGTCAAAGCTCGCCTGGTATCCCGAGGGCTGGGCCGGCAAAGGGTAGGGGTTTGGGGTGGACGTGGGAACTTGAATCCGTGGCCGGGAAGTGTGGAGCGGGAGGGTGCCCCTGGCTCCAAGAGTGTAGTCACCACCCCAGTGGAGGTGGTGCTGAGAGGAGTGGAACGAGGGCGGGGCGTTGTTAGGCCTTCGCTTTGACGTATAGTGGCCAGAGTATTCATCCAGGTCTTTTTCTGTGTTGATTTGGGGCGAGGGTTTTATTTGAGGTAAAAATTGTAATATAAAAGGGATAGATGAAAGAAGGAAAAGAAATAACAGTTAGTGAAATTCATTCATTATTAGGTGAAACACAACCTTTCTTACCGTAGAAGGTCTAGGCACTTCAATGGACTACAACCAGCCTAACTCAAGGCACATCAAACAATAATTCATCTGACACAAAATATAGTCCACTGCTTTTCTGATGTTTCTGCTTGTGTCACACACACCTTAATGAGGCCCAAACCTCTGAAGCTTTCTCTATTTGACACCACCAGTCCCCTCCCCCCACTTTGAGCCAATTTCTTCTCAGTAGCGGCTGCCACCCAGACATCCAGCCCCCTTCCCCGTCTTTTCCCACTTTCCGGGTCCCGCCCCATTCACCCCTCCCCCAGTGCTCCCTGTCTCACCCAGCCTCTTCAGGGAGCTGTAGCGGTTGATCTCGGGTTTCATGACTGTCTCATAGGAGGGGGGCAGCTGCGCCAGGTTGTGGAAGGAGTGCGAGAACGAGGGGGGTGGGTGCGAGTGCAGGCTGGAGCTGTTGTTGTGCTTGCTGGTGAGGAGAGTCCCTGTGGAGGCCAACTGGGCGTTGTTCATGCGAGGTACACGCTCTGGAGACAGGAGGACATGTACAATGACCTGGAGCATTACCCAGGGACCTAACACAGGCTACATTTAGAATGACCTACACATTATATATACACATATATGTATACACACATACACACATATATATATATATATATATATATATATATATATATATATATATATATATATATATATATATATATATATATATATATATATATATACACATATATTATGAGCCTAGCATCTATAGTATATAGGAATATATTTACCGGGACCTAATGTACATACTGTACATATACATGTTTACAGTATACAAACACACAGAAAACTATAAATATATATAAATATATATATATATATATATATATATATATATATATATATATATATATATATATATATATATATACACAGATACACACACATACAGACACACACACACACACACATACACACACACACACACACACACACAGAGCTGCATCAAAGTATGTGAGCCCTAGAGGGATGAAGATTATTTTTGATCAAATATTAAAATCAACTCATAAAGTCCTTATTTAAACCCCAATTCAAAATGAAGTCAATCCAATTAAAGAACACAAATAAAAACATGATATATTGTCATTGTTGATTTAACAAAAAAGTTTTATTCAACAAAAACTGTGATATCATGTGTATACAAATCTGTGAATGTCTTCATTCTGTAGCTTGTGGCACCTCAATTAGGAGCAAGAACTTGGAGCAATTGGCTCCTATAGCCTCTAATGAGTGTCTGACATCTTTTCTGAGGGATATTTTGTGGTTTCCAATAATTTACCCACCTGAATCTACATATATACATGATTCAGTGTAATTCAGTGTGGTTCATACTGTATATATACTGAGTATATCATATCCACCTACCTGATATACGTACATTACACAAAAATGACTTATTTATTCATTCCAGCATCGTTTGCACTTGGCTCCAATATACTATATTTATATAGATCACATCCACTGTCATTATGTAAATAATAATACCTGCACAGAAATATTTATTTCCAGCAACATTTAGACACTGCTCATTGCACTACTGTCTCATCAGTCTTACTATGTTGTTGTTTGCTTTATTTTGTGTATTTAAGTGCGCTGTATATTGCAGTTGGTGACTCTTGTTGAGTGTCCTTTGTTTAAATTTTTTATGACTAAGCACATTGTGAGTCTGTGTAATCCAGAGTCAAATTCCTGTACACATACCTGGTGAATAAAGCTGATTCTGATTGATTTAACCTAGTCAACTTCTTAACTTCTTCACTTATTTTTGCACCTGTACTAATTGCTCTTATATATTATTTTTTTTCTTTCACACATGATTTCCTTCTAATCCCCATATGGAATTCATAGACTATAAACCTGATATGGCAGCAAAATAGAATGGTTCTGATTGAATAACGATTTCATGGGGAACACTAAACACATCTATATTGGCACAATGGATTCACATACTGTCAAGCAGCACTGTTTAGTGCAGTTCATAAGTATTTGGACAGTGCCACAGGTTTTTGTTTTGTCTCTGTGCTCCAGCCCTTTGGAATTTGAGATGACACAATTCTGAAGTACAGTCATCAGCATTAATTTGAAGATATTTTTATTTGGAACCAAAAGTTTTTGTGAAATTGACTTCACAGCAGTCTCTAGGCAGGTGTGTGTATTTGCAACATTCGTACATGCACAGGAGAGCTGTCAATGTCTAGTCTTGATTCTATACTTCGCATCAGCATTTTCTGATGTGAAAATATGATGACCAAAGATGTATCAACCTGGATATCATGATGCAGAGAAATAGGATTTAGGACTGGACTGCAAGGTGCAAAAACCCAAGTTAGCCTAGAAAAAAAGATGACCTAAACAAAACCAAAAATGATACAGCAGAATTCTGAAACAAGCTATTGTGAACTGAGAAAGACACATGTTAACATGTTGCAAAATGGCGTCAAGAGGGGAAAAAAAGAAATGGCATGCCAATTTATCTGTAAAATTAAGTGTTTAGGTTTAGCCGTCTAAGGCTGTTAGTTTAACTGGCTGACATGTCTTCATTGATGATGTAACTGTTGAAGGCAGCAGTAGGATGATTTCTGAAGTTTACAGAAACATGTTGCCTGCTCAGATCCAGACCAATGCCTCAAAACTAATTCAAAGGCACTTCACCACACAGCAGGCCAATGACCCCAAACATACTGCTAAATCAACCAAGGAGTTTCTCAGAGCCAAAATGTGAAATGTTCTTGGCAGGCCAAGTCAATCACCCAACATGAATATAACGGAGTATATATTTTACCAGACAACATTGAAAGCAAAAATGCCTCGAAATGACCGAGAACTGAAAATGGTTGTGGAACTGTCCTGACAGAACATCACTAAGGAAGATTATATCACCACGGAAGTGTTTGATGATGTCTATGGGTCACAGACTTCAGGCAGTCATCAAATGCAAAGGATTAGCAGCCAAGTACTAAATATGAACACTTATTTAAGGTGCTTTTTGAAAGATTTCCACAATTCAGACACAGGAAAATGCTAATTATAATATAAAAGTGAATATAAGGGAAAGATTTCATTTGAAATGGAGCACTTCACAAAAAATGTTTGTTATTGTAGTCGTATCCATGCAAATAGAGACCGGTTTTGGTTTACCAGTCTCAAAGAAATTGGTATTATTTTCTGGGCACCTTGATAGTGAAATACACACAGATATCGACCTGAAATTGTAGCTTTTGGCCTTATTTCTCTTCCAGGTAAGCTCTCCATAAGTAGCAAGCAAGCTAACTAGTATTATATATAATCTACCCATAACATATCTCTGTCT
>JACXGJ010001945.1:45000-73780 GCA_016801105.1 Esox niger
AAAAGCTTCCAGTCAAGGATTCAACTTAAATACGGTGCACTAATCCTTGGTTGGTGCTTTCATGTACAGTACGTATATTAATGCAGAGGTTTTCACTTCGTTTTTCTGTTATTTCTAGTTTGTTCAAGCAACATGCGCCTTTGACATGTACACGTCTTTATGTAAACATATCTCTCAAGCTCCTGGTACAAAACCATCCAAGTTCGTAAGCAGCTTAAGTAAACACTGAGATGTGTATATTTCTATATTTTTATGTTTCCGACCCTAGCATGTCCTGCCTATATAATGTCTCTACTTGGGTGTGGGCTATTTAAGGTGTATCTCAAACTTCAACTTGGCACTCAAAAACAAAACCAATATGTTTGAAAATATAAATATATTGTAAATGCTAGTCAACATAGTGTCATCCTATGGAATGGTAAGATAAATTATAGAACTTTATTAATAATTATGTTGTCTCTGGAGTACAGATCACACTAAAATGGCAAGAATGAGTTTTCTTTTATGATAGGCAGTATTGTCTTGTAAACGAAATCCATGTGTAAACGTTTCAAACCCTTCTGAGTCTTCTGGACTTATCCAACCTATGGCACAGTTATGAAAAATGTTGCTAGCGAATCCTCTTTGAAGGGAAGGTTTAGTCTGTAAACATTAGGCGTTGTATGTAAACGTATTTCTTTGTTCGAGTAGTGTTCACCTATGCTTAATCATATAATCACTTAAAATTGGCACTTCAGTTGTCTTTTGTAGATATTTGAACCACAAGCCTTTCTGTTTAACTTCTGTTCAAAAGCTTTATCAAAGTCAATTGCTCTACCCGTGAAATGTAAACAGTTGTGTTGGCAGCTTCGTGTGTCCCAACATCATCATGTCAAGAAATGTGCCAAACAGATGTGGCACTGTGGATCATGAGTAATATCTAGGTTATGTCATTTCTTCGACACTAAATGTTCTATTTGTTAAAAAATTAACTCCCAGAAGATGAAGGGAAAAAATAAATAGAGGTAGGGTGGTCAGTTGAGGAAGTACTACACAGAGAGAATGGTGATTCTAAATTCTGACTGAAATACAGTGGTTGAAAGCCTGCAATGTTTGAACTCTAAGGACCAATCACAAAAGCTTGTCACGAGTTCTGGTGAATGTGGTTACTGCAGAAGTGAACTACTAAGCAGCATATAGTGTTGGGACAGACTGGACTTCGTGAGAAAAGGGTAAACTAGGATATAACACACTAGGTGATGATACAAAATGAATAAAGGCAGCCGGAAATGTTCAATAGATTCGGAAATGGAAAGAAAGGGGGACTGGTGATGGGAGACTATGGAGACGAAGGATCTATGTGTGCCTGATCCCCTTGCGTGAGTGTCTCTGCTCTGAGTTTAACTCAGCCCAACAGAATAGGACAATGGTGGGCTTAGGCCCGGTTCTGGCAGGACAGCGCGGCTCCGCCCACAGGACAGACATGAAAATGTCTGGATTCATTCGTTCAATGCAGAATATCGTGGAGGAAACTTACACTATAAGGTTGTCACTTTCCAGCCCAAATATAGTTGGGCAGATGATTACAAATAGTAATAGTATAACTGTGAAAAGTAGAAAAATGTAATATGAGCAGCTTTGTTCTTATGTAAAAAAAAAAAAAAATGCCAATGGTGTCCCAGAAAAATGTAAAATATTTTGTTAATATAGACCTGAATGTATGAGCGGTTCAATAAGTATGCCTATGATAGCGTTGATGTGAGGAAATCTTCAACATAGTGAGACAACCGTTTTAAATGTTGGTCATAGTATGGCTTAAGTGTTTTTATTTTAAATGTAAAAGTTGATCTCTTTTGACAGACAACTGGAATATGCTGTGGGGCTTTGTTGCATGTTTTGAGAGGAAGAAAAGAATATAATTCAGGATAAAAGGATATAGGCTTTTTTCAGATTATTAAATGTGGCGTGCCTGCATGCCCTCTAAGGGCAAATGCCGGAAAAATTGACAGAGAAGAATAAGAGAAGATGGATGGAGGCAAGGAGGGAGATAGCGACAGAATAGCAGCGAGGTCTATTCATTATGTTAGATTTAACTTGTGTTGCCCATCAGGGGTTGAAATGGAGCAAGTTTGTGAGTTAAAACCTCTTACCATGCCCCAGCTAATGAACTAAAAACAAATGCAGGCCACCCATTAAAGATTTGTTTATAAAGCACTTTTAACCAATAATGCACTATTCATCCAAATCTGAATGATTTTAGGAGCAGCAATGATTTTTGATAAGTCACAAGAACAATTTTAACTTTTACCAGTCATGCAGGTTAAGCTAACTTTCTACATTTGGTTCTATTCAATGTGTTTATGAATATGATGGTTTCAGTGTGTTTTATGTCAAATGGGGATCTGAAATGGGTATTTAAAGTGTTTGGAAGATTAATAAAACAAATGTTTGTTTGATATTGAATATGAACACTGTGTGAGCTCTTTATAACCCTACCTGAAATAAAAGATATGAATGATAAATGGTACTTTTTGATTTCATTGATGTCATTTCTTTTGTTGTTGCATTTTTCTTGGCACAGTTTGTTTGCACTGGTTTTGGTCTCGCTTGAAACAGAACAGGATAAGAAAGGAAAAAATTAAGATCCAAAATCCATCAAAAAGTCTGTTGTAATTAGCAAACAAAGCCTCTGGATCAAAAGCAGGGGAGAATGTTCCTCTAGTGGTTTCAACTGGCAAACAAACTGGTACTGATGTAATCCCGGTTTGAGGTTCCTTCAGTTCCTTCAGTGCTTGCCCTTGGCATTCACAGTCTTCTTCAATTTCTTTACCTATTCTATATTGGCACTGCAATAACAAGAAAAGAGCAAGCTGATCAGTGGAGGAACTTTTAGCCAGAATGTCACTAATCTAAGAAAGTAGTTTGATGAACTCATTCATAAAAGCCACACATTTCCGTGAATTGTAGCAGGACCGTATATGCTAGGAATATACTGTTACCTTTGATGAAAGCTGAGATTATTTTAAAAGGAATGACATATGGCACATCTTCCTACTTGAAAGACACTGAGATATTCAACCCCACTTCCCTTCTATGCAGAATATTATTCATTGAATATCATTCATTGACACCTGAGCGATAGACTCACACATTCCTGTGTTCGTTAAGATCCAGTGATATCACACTACATTAATGTTAACCTTGAAAGAATATCTGTGTTTTGACTTTAACGGAAATGGCTAGACGGGATGTGATGAGGAGAGACACCATATGGATACTTCTGTCTGGCCATGAGACGAGAAGGAGGAGGGGAAAACCAGGCCTCATAGTAAATACTAAAATGGTTCTTCAGCTGTCCCCAAAGGAGAACCCTTTGAAGAAATCACTTCCACAGAGGATTCCACATGGAACCTAAAAGGGTTCAACTTGCAACCAAAAATGGTTCTTCCGCAAACCATAAATGCATCTTCAATTGGGACAACCGAAGAACCCTTTCTTAAAAGAGTATAGTAAAGACAATGGCCCAATGCCTCATAGTAAAGATTAAGCCAAGAGGAGAGTAAGGAGGGGAGCTGCCACAGATGTGAGCCAAATGGGGGGTTGCCAGTAAGGGTTGTATCCTGTTGAGATGGGAGGAGGGAATAAAAAGGCACAACAGTGTTGGAGGCCTTAACTAATACCTGAGTCTGTTATGCCAGAAAGTTAGGGGTGCATTCAAAATCACCAAATGCCCGGGGGCCATTTCCCTTGAGTTTCATCGATGCAGGATAAAAAAGCTACACTGACAATACATGATCTCCTATAACATCAAGTTTTTTCTGGCATATATGTCGTTTCGAGGGACGTGCCACTCGTCTTTGCCATAAACAGGAAGACGTTGTGAATCAATTTGGGTGCATATGGAGTGGAGCATTCCGATCATGTACGCTGCCTGAGCATCTGCAGACGCCTGGCCCCTCCCACGAGCACACAGGCCTTAAAGAGACAGTGCACGCACTGACACACAGTGTGTTGGCGCTACACCCGACCCCCCCTCGCTCCAACCACCCTCCCTCTTGCTCTCCCTCTGCCAGTGCGTGGGTTGGAGCGGGCTCTCTCAGAATAGCACTGCAGCACTGAACGAGAGAAAGGGTGAGAGTGAGGGAAAGAAAGGAAAGGAGCAACACTGTCCTCCGCGCTCTCTCCACGGCCATATGCATCCACTTGCGTGATCAATGGCCTTCACTGTACAATGGGCTTCACTTCAGCACTTCCCATTTTCTAAGGATCTCTCCATCCATCTGCCCCTTCTCCTCCTCCCATGCTGCTCTGTGTCAGATGTTGGTCCACCTCCCTGCTTCTCTCCTTCATGCCCTCCGTCCATCCGTCCATCCCCCACTCCACCTTTTCTCCCCATCTCTCTCTGTACATGCTGCATGCTGGTTCAAGAGGCAATGCACAAGGACAGTGAGCAACAGCGTCCCTTGTAATTAGGTGCAGCTGACAATGCGTGCAGCCGTGCAATAGGCCTCTGAAGACATGACAACATGAATTATGGAAGCAACCTAATTACCGTTCACCTATTACTGACTCCCTTGATAGTGAATGATAATTACCTTTAATACCGGGAAATGCCATAGTACTTTTGACATGGATAATTGCACAATTAATTAACTATTGTGGGTGTGTCTCAATGTGCCATAGAAATCATTGAGCACAGTATAGAGTATTGGCTTTGATTTGTAGAAGGAATGGTATTTTGTATGCAAGACACCCACAGCTGTGGTTATGGGCAGCAACCAGGTGCCTCTGTGACAATCTTGTCAAAGCAAAACCATATCCATACACATTAAAGTTAGGCAGGCTTGTCACACATGAGCGACTCCATGAGCATTACGGCACGGTTGGTTTCGACATCTGCATTCTTGTGGCGTTACTCACGTTGTAGCAAGTGATCCCAGTCATTGTGTGTATAGGCCAGTTCACACACTCCCATTTTCTATCGCTACTAGGTGACTTCATTTATGAGGGAAATGGACAAGACACAAAATGGGAGGGCATGTTATGGTGGTGGAGCCGCAAAGAGCAAGACTTGTTCGCGTGACGCGTGCTCGTTTCATTAGGCAATGTTGCAGCACTAAACAGAAACAAAATGAAGGAACGTCTTACCTGCGTGTCGCTGGTTGTATTCAGAAGGGTAAAACAGATGATCCTTCTTTAGATGCTGCCGTCACCATGTTTCTTTAATATTATACAATGAAAAAAAATATTGCCAAACATCAATTGTTGCGTTTGTTGCCAATAAAATAATGCATATAAATTCATCAAAAAATGGTCCTACAGTTGCTACATCACCATAAAAGCGCATTGATTGCAGTTAACACGCGGATGCGCTGGTCTCCTTTAAATATTCAACAATTACAATGTCAAGTGGTCAAAATAATCGTTATCAAAAGATCAAATAGATTACCAAAACGAGCACTCAATTAATGAACTTCCATGTTAAATTGCGAAAGAAGTGTTTATGTGTATAAGTCGAATGAGGCTGTGGATATCCGTTTTCAAGCTTTGAAGTTATGCAAACAGACGAACATTATTCAGAATATGTTCATTAAAAAGTGTTCAAAACGTAGCTTTACCGGTTCTCTTAGTTGTCCATTCACCAACGCTGGATTACCGTTATTCCCGGAAAATAACTGATCATGCCTACGTTTTCATTGTAATTCCAGGTGAGGAAGAAATTAATTTGTCTTGAAGGAGATTTTTCTCTTTGAATAGACATAAAAATCGTAGCACAGTTTTATAAAACGAGAGGGAACGCGTGTGAAAATATATTTTCTGTTATATATTTCGATAAGCCCGTTATAATATCGTTGACTATAATACTCAATGCGCTCCCCCTTTGCTATAGAGGTCCCACTGCGTTGATGAAATTCGCAAAAAGGGATTGCTTTCTCGAAGGTCCGCCACTCTCGGTGCTCATTCATTGATTGGTTAATAAGGTATTTGTCTACGTTTTCATTTGTTAAGTGAGTGAAATTATGTACCAATCCGCGACACGCTTTATTCCCAATAAGATATTTTTCTCTGGAGCCATTGGCTTTTAACGGAAAGAATGGAATGGTGCGAACGCACTCGTAGGTCATTTAATTCCTGGATGATGCCTGCCAGCCAGGCTTATCTCCCAACCTCTGCTTGCTATTTAGCTAAGTTATGTTGTTGGTAGTTAAATCTGTTAATTTCAGTGCAATTTCAATTGTCCAAAACTGAAGATGAACCATTACAAGTAAAAGTTCTTGCTTGTCATTTACATGGTAGTTATTTAGCAAAAAATATATATGGTTCAGTGCCTTGCTCATGGTCACATGGCTTTTCTTGGTTCCAGGCCCATCGCACTAACCATTAGGCTATATTGTAATATGTAAAAATTAGCTTAGGACAGAAAGGTAATTCACACAGAAAGGATGATAAATGTGGGTATCGACTGTCAACTCAGCCAGAAATGTACATATTTAAAAAAAAAAAACATAAAAGTTGACTTGAATTCAAATTTATTTTGCATTAATGTACATACATAATTGGGAGATACGAAATAATCCAGTTAAACTTTAATGCAGAATATTGACTACTGATTGTAAATGGTTTTCTGTCATGTAATGTGTATGCCTATTTGTGCCCCATGCCAGCAAAACCACTCTCAAACCTGGAATTGCATGGCTCACTGTGATATTATAATGATTTTACTTCAATAAAAAACACATATTACATCTCTGTCTCCAAAAAGGTTGGTACACTGTTTAAAATGGAAATCATTTGAACCCTATATTCAATAGAAAATAGTACAGTACAAAGACAACATATCAAATATTGACACTGAAAAATGTTATTGTTTCTTGAAAAATATAGGTCCACTTTGTATTTGATGCCGCAAACAAACCTGGGACAGTGGCAACATAAGATAAGAAAAGCTGTATAATACGAATAAAGAATTAGTTTGAACATTTCACAGCTAATTAAGTAAATTGGCAACAGGTCAGTAATATGATTGGGCGTACAAAAACAACCCAGAGGGGATGACTATTTCAGAAGTAAAGATCGGGAGGTGTTCATCGCTCTATTAAAGACTGCGCAGGCAAATGGTGCAACAATTTTAGAATAACGTTTCTCAATGTAAAATTGCAAAGAGATTGGGGATCTCATCATCTGCGGTACATAATATCATTAAATAATTCAGAGAATCTGGAGAAATCTCTGTACACAAGGGACAAGGCCAAAAACAATATTGGATGCTGTGATCTTCAGGCCCCTTAGATGACACTGCATTAAGAGCTAATAAGATTCTGTAGTGGAAATCACTGCTTGAGCTCAGGAGCACATCAGAAAACCTCTGTGAACACAGTTTGTTGTTGAATCCCCAAATGCAAGTTAATATAACTCTACCATTGCCAAAAAACATATGTAAAAGAAATCCAGAAACACTGCTGCATTCTATGGGCCCAAGCTCATTTCAAATAGACTGAGGCAAAGTGGAAAAACATAATGTGATCTGACAAATCAAAAATTGAAATCATTTTTGCGACTCATGCACACTGCATCCTCTGGGCTTAAAAGGAAAGGGACCATCTGGCTTGTAATCAGTGTGCAGCTCAAAATCCAACATCTATGATGGTAGGGGGGTGCATTAGTGAGCATGGCACTTGAACTTCTGTGAACTTCTGTTAATGCTGGACAATATATACAGGTTTGGAGCAACATATGCTGCCATCCAGACAATATATTTTTCAGGAAGACAATGCCAAAACACATTCTGAATGTGTCACAACATGCATGGCTCCATAGCCAGAGTGATAAACAAGCCCCTGTCCCAACTTTTTAGAAAAGTGTGTCTGGCATCAAATTCAAAATGGGCATGTATTTTTCCAAAAACAATAACATTTCTCAACATGTGACATGATGTCTTTGTACTATGTCTAATTAAAAAATAAGCATAAATGATATCCACATTATTGCATTTCATTTCTATCCACATTTTATGCTGTGTCCCAACTTTTTTGGAAACAGAGTAATACATGAATTGTGTATCTGGGTGGAGACGGAAGGAGAAAAAAATAAACCACTCATTGCCCTGTTCCTGCTCCCATTTTGCCATGCTCTGTTGAAGTTGGTTTGACAGAATGAAATGCATTAATGTACGAGATGTAAGTTTGTTTGAGGTAGGGTACATCTTAAAGCACCCATCAAACAGAAAATGTAGGAACATGTTTTCTAAAACTGTCATTCTAATCTGCACAAAATCTGAAAACTTATTTCTGGAAAGGTCAAAGATTCCTCAGCAAATTATAGTATATATGTTAATACTACTGTACTTATAGATCCCCTATGATGTATATCTCCAGGCCTCTTCAAGGTTAAAAGGGGAAGAATATAGTTTGTTTTGCTATCAGGGGCACAATTTACATTGGTGTAAGGTCAAAATAAACCTACATTTGTTTTTGGAACTGTATTTTATATATAAAATAATATAATTATTAATATGAAGTGATTTCTCCAAGCTGACAGGAGTATAGGTCCATCTTCAAGCAAAAGCCTAACAGCAGGAATGTTAGAATCCCAGTAGTAAGATATCCATTTTGTGAGGGCCAGTCTTTGAGGTGTTTTTTTACCATCTTGTGTATTTTTTTTACTATTCAATATGGCATGAAGGGTGTTATATATGGTCAAGAGTTCTTTGACATGACGCTTCATCTCATTGCTATTATAAACCAACACAATTAAAGCTTCAAAAAGGGATGTCGTGTCTTACCCGTGGTGTATATTCTCACAGCTCAGCAGTTAGGATTCAAACCACCTGGTGTATAATTTCAGATAAATGGATTTATAATTAGGTCCAGATTCTTAAAATTATGTAGGTATATGAAAATAGGAATATTCTAAGAAGGTAAAGCAGTTGTGTAATGAAAACCCTTTTACAGTTATTTAACGTGTAATCTGCCTCCAAAATCCAAAACCATTACACTCAATTTGGTTAAAGCTTATGTTCTATTAAATAGGTAATCCACCAGCAAGAACACAAATCATGAAACTTCTGTCAATTTCCTGGAAGCCTATGCATCAGTGGGTGTTATTACATTTCTGACCACGATGTATATTTGAAGTGGTCCATGTCTGTGAAATCCGGATATGGTACTGTAATTTTTAATCCATATATTCTGCTCAGTGTACCGGTGAAAGTCAGTTGATGGAGCATGGGGAGTGAAGCGTTAGGGTGGTGGGTTTGATTCCAATGGGGAGTGAGTATGAAGATGTGTACACTCACTACTGAATGCAACTTCCTCCAACTACCATGATGCAAGCAATTGTCTCCTGTTTTCCCACGTCTGCTTACTGTCTTGCAGCACCCCTTGTGTGTTGCCATAGCAACCCGATTCACACAGATTTGAACTAGAAATGTGATCTTTAAATTCAACATGGTATGTTTTAAACTAGTAAATTGATAGGGCAGTTTATTTATGTGATTTTACAGCTGGAGCAGTACTTTACATAGTGACTTGTATTCTTGTAGCGATACCTGTTTTTGTAACTACCTAGCCACTAAGGTGGCCACAGTCTGTCTAGAGACAGCATTGTGTTTTGGGTTTTGTAATTGACCACAACAGACACAACAGGGTCACAACAGACTCAAAATCAAAGTTACTGATTGAATTATTATAATACAGAAAATATTATAGTTATAACATTGTTATATATTAGCATTATTTAACTGCATATCTATGTGTATGCATCAAAGGAATGTGTGCCTTTGGGTAGATTTATACGTTCATTTGCTTTCCTACTATTATTTTGCTTTTTAAGCAACTAAGGTCACAGACAGTTGACAACCCATTCCTAAGCTCCCTCACCTTTAACCTCACGCTTTACATTCTTATCACCTTCTGAATCTCTTTTAACCTACCTCACACTTGACCTCGATCTTCACCTACCTCAATCTTCACCTACTAACTTCTTTCTCAATCTATCCTGAGGAATTTAGACTCTAGGTGATGCTACAATACATGGATTACATTTGTATTATCTAAATATTTAAAATACAATTTATAACTTTCAAGCTGGTTTCGATGATATCATGAATGTTTTTTGTACCTCTTTAAGTTCTGTACTGAATATTTAAATCATAGTTTTGTTGGAGTTTTAAACAAGCTACAGAAAGTTCTAGTGATAAAATATCAGAAAAACCTGGTAGCTATCGAATTATTTCAGACTGAGTCATCAGCAATCTTTTTGCTGCAGGCAATCCAGACAAAAACATTTGTTTTTGGGGTGCTTTGAGAGAGTCAGGAGTCACCATTCAAAAATAACAAGACAGGTAATGGTAGCTCAAACTCTGATAAACAATTAGGTCCAGAAATAATTGGACACTGACACAAGTTTTTTTATTTTGTCTGTTTACCAAAATACATTAATGTTATAGTTAAATTAGTCCATCGGAGAGAGATAGCTGGAACATTAGGGGTGGCCTAATCAACTCTACATTCTGAGAAAAAAGAATGCTCTGGCGAGCTCTGCAACACAAAAAGGTCCAGACATCCACGGATGACAACAGTGGTGGATGATCGTAGGATCCTTACCAAGGTAAAGAAAAACCCCTTCACAACATCCAGCCAAGTGAAGAACACTCTCCAGGAGGTAGGCATATTGTTATCCAAGTCTATCATAAAGAGAACACTTCAGGAGAGCAAATACAAAGGGTTCACCAAAACCTGCAAACTATTTATAAGCCTCAAGAATAGAATGGCCAGATTAGACCAAAAAACATCTAAAAAAGACAACCAAGTTCTGGAACAGCATATTTTGGACAAATGAAACTAAGATCAACCTGAACTAGAATGATGGGAAGAAAATAGAATGTAAAAGGCTTGGAACACTCATGATCCGGAGCATACCAGATCATCTGTAAAACATGGTGGAGGCAGTGTGATGGCATGGGCATGCATGGCTTCCAATGACACATGGTTACTAGTGTTTATTGATGTGACAGAAGACAGAAGCAGCCGGATGAATTCGGAAATGTATATTGATATTGTCTTCTCAGATTCTGCCAAATTCAGAGAAGTTGATTGGACAGCACTTCACTTTAAAGATGGACAATGACCAAAAACATTCTGCAAATGCAACCAATGAGTTTTAAGCAAAGAAGTGCAATATTCTGCAATGGCCGAGTCAATCATCTGATCTCAACCCAATCAAGCATGCATTTAAATTGCAAAGGATTCTTGACAAAGTATTAAAAACAAACACTTTATTTATGATTAGGTTAATTTGACCAATTACATTTGCGACCCTGAAATAAAGGGACTGTGAAAATATGAAAATGGATGCAATTCCTAAATGTTTCATAACATTTTTTTGTTCAACTCCTTGAATTAAAGCTGAAAGTCTGCACTTCGATTGCATCTCAGTTGTTTCATTTCAAATCCATTGTGGTGGCATACAAAGCCAAAATTATGAAAATTGTGTCAGTGTCCAAACATTTCCGAACCTAACTGTAAATGCCAACTTGTGACCTAAAGTTTTTAACACTGGGGCTATCCCACATCATATGCATATACTGTGTTTCATTGTTTTTTCAGAACATAACAGTTAGAGGTAGGAGTAGGTTTTTGTTGGCAGCATTCCCAACTACTTGTGTGAGGCGAGTTGTTAACTCCATTGTACTCTGTATTTGTACGTTATTGCTATTCCCAGTTTTTCTATTTGTTGCCAGGCTTGTATTCAGTGGTCAACGATTGGTCTGAATTGACTTTAAGAAAATGTAAGAGATAATGCAGTATACAATATATCTGTCAATATTTTCTCCCAAGGAAGAATTTAATCTTTATGAAGTCACTTCATAAGTGGGTGAAGGAACAGAGTTAAAGCATTGGAAATAGGTAAAAATAAATCTCCAAGACCTTTGGTCTGCTCCAGAATACTACTTTTAATCCTGGGATCCTTTCCTATCCATAAAAATCTAAAGCTGGAAATTTGAATGCTTTCCCACTTCCCAATAGCCTGATGGTACAGACAGAAGAAAAATGATTGCACAGAAATTTTGTCTAGGAAATATATTCATTTAAACTATTATTAGACTACATTCATGTGAGATGAATAACTTTTTTCAAATCTGCCCCAATTACATTCTAAACGACTTGAATATCATTTTTTACAGAATTTTATAATGAACAATCTTATCACTGAATTTCCATGGCCTTTCCTTCCATGTTTTTTAAGTTGTCTCTGAGGGGTCAGAAAACTGAAGAGAAACTAATGGTTTTGGCGAACATGAGCAAGTAATGGCCAGGTTCCTTCTATGCCATACAAAGGGGTGTGAGAATTTGGATACGGAAAGGAATTCCCTTCTAGAACAAAACAACTAACGCAGATTGGGATGGTCTGATTGAAATAGGAGAAATGCATTATTTCCTGATTACTAAATCTGAGTTGGTGACTTAAGTCACAGACAGACTTGGACTTAAGTTGAACTTAAGTCACCAATAAATTGATCTGCAATCTGTTAAAAAGACTTGAGACTTGACTTGGAGTCATTGGACTTGTGCCTTGGAAGGTAAATATATTATAGCTAAAACTGAGGAAAAAACTGCCTTCACGCTTTGTTCTGGTCTGGTAGCTCAAGCGATGAAAGCTGAAAGTCTCCTAGGTAACACTGGCGACAGTGCATCTGTCCCATTCGCAATAGCATTTGGCGACATTTACATTCAGTGAGAAGCCTAATGATGGCCGGCCCCAGCCTCAACATGATCATACTTCAATTAAACATTAAATGCATGTTTGTTATAATAAATGACATTTTGCACTTAGGTATTAATGTACTAGATTATCAACTGCTGATTTAAAATAGCCCATAAAATAATAGTAATCCCCAAAAAGTCAACCTTAAGTTGAAAGGAATTGCTTTGGACTATTAGACAGTAACTATAAACTTTAAAGCTTAAATGATTTGAGACTTGACTTGGACTTGTCTGAAGTAACTTAAAGACACTTCTGTTGTAAATAAAAATCCATGGCTTACACACTGATCATTTCTACTTATCTAGAAAATCCCTGGCACTAGATGTAGCAGACCATACTTATTCTGTATATGGATCAACCCCCTGGGATAGTAGAGGAAGTGGAACCTGCTAAGCAGCAGAGGGACATTAGGTACATTTTTCTAATGGAATATGGAGATGGGAATCTGATTTGAAAATGAATGGCCAGCAGACTGTCAACCAATCATATTTATATTGTCATGAAATTCCTTGACGAAAATCAGGGTATGAGACCACCAACTGCTTATTTTCTTAGAAAAAGCATACATTTAGGATAAAAAATATGTGAAATTACTAAAACATATATAAAATACATCAAATATCATATCTAATATTTTGTTACTTAGATTAGATTAATCCTGCAGCTCACTGACAACATATGGACAATGTATATAATGGATTAAATATAAATCAGACTGAGTTTCCAATCTTCCCATAGTATTTCTATCTTAGCTCATTGATGTAGTGGTACAAAAGGTGGGTAAACAATGAATTTCTCTGGATAATTTTGATACAACTAATCATTCATCAATATAATCAAAAACGTGAAATGTTTTTGTTGGATCATGTAAGTGAAGTCAGCCAAGAAGAGCGAATGCCACTGACCGACCGACCGACCGACTGACTGACCCCTCCTTGTTAAATAGCGTAGTGGCTAGAGGAGCGGACGTGCAAACTATAGGTCCCACGTTCAGAACTCCTCAGTGGCAAAGCAAAGTACGAATTATGAATTATTCCGTATAGATGAAAACTTTGATGAATAAAACCATCAGTATCTACATAAAAGTAAGCCTGAAATAAAACAGTTTACGGTTATATTACGACTATTTTCTATGGATTTTCGAGGTATGTCACCGTGCATGTGTTTTGGGTCAGGCTAGACAAACACATTTGCTGGCTACGTCATACAATAGTAACATCATAGTATGCCACAATTAAAACTGTCTCACTTGCAATTGCTTAATTCTTATGATTATTCCTAGGAAGATAGTAGATACTAGTAAGTCTATTACTGGCTAATAAGCTGTTAAAACGGCCAGTGGCAAAAGCCATACAGTTCATAGACACTATGGAGGAGGTACATTTAATAAGAAATGTTTATCAGTTTAACACAATGCACAATGGTGCCTAGCAACTGCTGAAACGTGTAATGCCATGGCGTAGTGGTTAAAGACAGTGCCTCTCACGTGGAAGACCTAAGTTTAAATATATTGAAAACAACAACACTTTTACATTTTATTTGTGGGCCGCAATAAAACTACATTATACAGTATCGCAACAATTTCTGTCAGATTCCGCGATTCTCTCGTCTTTTCACTTCATGAATAAGTTAGCTATCGTCATCTTTATTGAAAGTTATTGTATCAATCTAATTCCCGAATGAAAGAAAAATGTACGTTGTTATGCCACAAAAGAAAAAGATAAGTTCTTATGTCATGAAATGAAATTGGCAAACTCGCTAGCAATTGCTCAGTTCTTATGACTATTCCAGTAAGTTAGTAGATACTGGAAAATTATTCCAGTAAGTTAGTCGATTACTGGCCAATACGCTGTTTGAATCGCCAGAGGCTAAACGCCATACAGGTCATAGACACTGTTTGTGGTGGAGGTAAACTTAGTAAGAAACAATAGTCAGTTAAACTGTTACAATATCATTCACGAATGGCCAATTAGCTGTTAAAACAGCCAGTGGCAAAAGAGGATTTGTTCAGGGTAGACATGAGGCTGTACTGACACCCGTCAAATTACTGCTCTAAGGTCTACTGGTTACCGACACAGTCTTCCACGGGGGCAATGTTTTTTTATTGCGGGCTGGCTGAACTAGTCTTGCCTGGTTTCTTGTTAATCAGTATGAATTAATTGCATTTGATGCAATTCTGCTAAAAAGTAAGGCCTAGTGTTGGTACTGTAATTAATCAAGTTATTAATCTAAAAAAGAAAAATCAGGACTGAACACACATTACATCAAACATATGATTTGCAAACAAAGCATATTAATTAATTAACACTAATAAGCAATTAACTTAATTATATTTACTGAAGAAATTGAATATATATGAGTTTATATTGGGCATTTACAAAAATGGATAATGTTCAGTCCCATACACATAGCTAGCCAGTTTACTAGCTAGCTAACTAGCTAGTAGTTTTACAGTAGCTACCTAAACCGAGCTACTGCCTTTTGCTAACTCCTGTAAGTGGTTAGCCAACTAACTGAAATATCAGAAACTACTGAATTTTATTTATTTAAATTTTATTTGATACCTTATCCAATAACCTGTTTTTTTCAGAAGGGAAGACAAGAATGTCACTGGGGTTAATGGGTGTTTAATAATGTTTTGTATGTTTGTCATCTCTGTCTGAGTGAGACTGATTGTTACTGCCAGTTTTTACTGCCAGGTTTTTAGCTGAGGTAGGGTAGTTCAACATTGTCAGTGTGTATGCGGATGAGCTTTGTTACATTTTTCTGTTGGATAAATGAATCAGTGCACGCTTGTATGAGAAATACTTGCGCAGGGGAAAATAAACATACTTTGCGTGCCTGAGCAATGCTGGGATTATGGTAATTGAGTAAACAATAATTAATTAAATGAAAATGTGAGTAAACACTATTTTACAAACAAAAAAGTGCGTAATCAGAAATTACGTGAGCTTTCCCTACACTACAAACCTGTCTTAGCTGTATCGTTTGATGCCTGAGATTGTTATGGCTGTGGACGTGGAGCAGTATGAAGTGAAGTTTTCAATTTCAGCCTGAATCCCACAGTGTCCAACAGGCCTGTGTTCTAAAGAATGCATTTGAGCAGAGCAGGATTCTGGCTTGCTGAAATGTAAAAGAAGAATGATGTGTGATTGTCATGGTGTCTCTCACGACCCTCCTCCGTGTCACCTGCAGTTTCAAGAGCAGGAGCAGTGATTAAGCTGCAAAAATAACGACAGTGACCAGTGTCTGACTTGGTTCTGACTGAAATGTATGTTACTGAAATCACTCATGTCGGTACTACTAAAGCAAAACCATTACATTCTCACTAAACATGCCTCCTGCCTTTTAACATGACAGATCCACGAAGGCTACTAATGAAGTATTGATGTATTCTGCTATAGTACTTCATAATAATCCTAAAAATATTGTGAATGCATGTGGTGAAGCATGTGGTGGGCAACTATCAGCCAGGTAAACCAGACACAAAATTCAGCATCTGTTCTTAATTGAAAAGTTCATCGTTCCCCTCTGCCCTGTCAAATTCCTATTTGTTTGATGAGCCTTAGTCCTTGATTGCAGAAGTATTAAACTGTCATGCTATTTTTGGTTTTCTTACAGCTGATACCTCCTCTTACTATGTTTCTAACACACATTGTTTGAAAAGACTCATGAATGCTTAAAACTGTGTTGGCTTCAGCCAACCTCCCAGTGGGTCTGGTGTTGCTTCTTGTGAAGTGTTTGTGGTGGTTGATCACATCTGCTCATTCATCCGACAGTGCTGGCTCACTCAGGGACTAGATGGTCGAGGTGAAGGCATATGAAAGTCAGGTGCTTGGGCTGTGTTTTGTTTGGCTACTCATCGTATGTCGGAACAGCCTGTTTGGAGAGGCTCACACTGGGTGTCCTATTACTGAAGGAATATCAACATGCCAGGGAATACAAAACATACACATTTAACACACAGAGGTTTTCACACTTCTGCTTTGAATAAACCAAGCTCAAATCATGCAGAAAAGACTTTGAGGGCAGGTATTACACACCGAAGAACAGTTTCCATCAATTTGACCACAAAAAAGAAGACCTGATGCACCAAAACTAATACATTTATCAAGGTCAGTCTGGTCAAAGAACAAGTTCAGGGCAAGTTTTCAAGTGCACATAAACACACTTTGGTTTTAAATGTACCATATACCATACTTTCAAATAATCTTCTATTAAGAATGTTCCATAAAAGTTGAATAAACAGGGTGACAATGTCACTATGAAATGAAGTGCATGTGATAATAGAATCTTTATATCCTTCAGGGAAACAACAGACTCAATAGCTTCAGTTTGCACTTCTCCATTACTGTTCCATAATCCATTCTGGACATTTATCGGCACACACTCTTCCTTAATGCAGGAAACTTTAACACAGTTAGTGATGATTCATCAGGTGGACAGATAACACATTCTGATACATTGCAACAGACAAATATAACTTTAAATCTGACACACCAGTAGTTACAGTATGGTGTTGTTAGTACTGGCCTCAGCATCGTTATTGTGGTTTATGCCAAAACGTCAAGATTCCAGACTTTTTACAGTACCATTACACGCACAACATGAAAACATTATCTAACTTCGCTAACAAGTTAGCTTGGTTCTTTGATGTAATGAACACGCATGATTCATCCATGTACCATTTTCAGACAACATTTCCCTGCATTTTTTTGTCCCTTTTGATTTATTAATGTTTTCCCCTTATTTTGGTTTTCCCCTTAGTGTCTTCTATTGTCTGTCCTTCCATTCATTCAGTTTTATTATTCCTGCTGATGAAAAACATCTTAATGTTTTTCATCAGCAGCGGAAAATTATAGGTATTTTTCTTTCCTGGTAGTTTTTTGCCTGCATGTGAAAAGCCCACAAAACCATTTAACAGAGAGTTCATCAAATAATAACATTTGATAGTTATTTTTTTTTAAGTCTCAAACAATTTTGGGGGAGTTAATGCATCCTTGTAACATTGTATTGGGCATGAATGTGGCCCGATTAGGTATGCAGGCTGGGAGATCGCTGCCTGTCATTTATCGTTCAAGGCTTAAACTCCCCACTAGCTTCAAAGCCATGCTCCGACAGCACACACACTACCAGACAAACCTGCACACACCTTCAAAAGTCACATTTCGTCTGTTCTATGGCCCAACATTGCTTGTTGCAATTAACAGTGGAATGTAAAAAAAATGAGAACAGTCACAAAGTAATTGGGGGGAAGATGTCACTGCTTCACAGCGTTTAATGGGAAAATGAAGAGGGAAGAACCTAAGATAATGCAGTGTCATCAGTTGCCTTGACAACCATATCCCTTAGTTTCAGCTAATTATGAATTTGATGGAAATTAGTAGACGCTTGTTTCTTTCTTCTCAGTCATTGCCTCATTCACTAACTGACGTCAACATAGGAGAAAGGGAAATATGCAAATCACTCAAATTTGTCGCAGAATCAGTTACAGAATCGCTTGGGCATACCTACCACTCAGTTACAAATAAATGACAGAACCCTGCACAATGCAGGACTGCATGGAGTCTCATACCTCAGATGGACTAGACAAGGCACAAGTTTTGGTCAACTGGCTTTCCACCAGTGATTACATTTAATGCTAATATATGGATTCATTCATCAAAATACAAATTCAATATTTTGTCTTCCAAGAGGCTAACAAAAAGAACAGAGGCAATTGCTGATCGACTGCTTTGCAAATGAAAACAGACCCTGAAATGTCCAGAGACTCAGGTTGCATTCCATGTTGGACACATAAAGCGAACGTTGTGTGCTAGGTCTTTGAGTGTGTCATCGAACGACAGATTGCAGTAACATATGATGTTAGCTGACACATAAAATATCTATCCAGGCGTTGCAAAATCTGGCAGGCGTTAGCAACGCCTGGACAGAAGAACACCCCCGTTGTTTTCACTCAACGTTAGTCATTTTCACATCCTTAAAATACATTGTAATTAGTTGTAAAACCCTGTGGCCGCTGTAAGGCAGGCTAAAGAGTAACCTTGTGAACTAGCCCCAGGAAATGCATCCCTTGAAACAAAATTAAGAATGATTTATTAGGTTTACAGTCCAGAGGCCCATTTAGACTGACAAGGTGTCCTTACACTATAGACCGACTGTACCTCATAACGACAATGTCTAGATTACAGGCAGGTTGTTAATTTGTATCTGTATTGTCTTTAATCCTTATTAAGAGCCTGTTTAGGTACTTGAGAGGTGCTACAAGAGCCTGGTATGAAAGAGTATAATGAAATATATAAATATCTTGGTCAAAAGCGTATTCTTGTGGAATATAATAATGGCTGATCTATTATTCAGTTCAGACTTTAGTCCTGACCTCCTGACATAACATCCAAAAGGACTAATTTCATTGGTCTCCTGCTAAGCAATGTCACATGCTTTACTGGCCAGTGATAGGGACAATTTAAATTATCACACAGTAAAACACAGGTTTGTGATGTAAATCCAAAACATTAATGGATACAATATGAACCATTGAACAAATTGTCATCAAAGGACCTGATCTGGGTCCCACAAAGGCAGAGATATAACAGGAAGCAGCAAGATGTGAAATGTGTAAATGTGAGATGCTGTCGAAGCACGAGGAGTCTTTCCACGCCACTGGCGTCACGTCCGCCGTCCCACAACTTGAGGGCAAAAGAGAATCATCGGCCCCATCGCCATGGTGGCCTCTTAGTACTAGACCTGCCAGACCTCCATTCCGTCGACAGAGCAGGATGACTCAAAGTGTCCTCTGGCCAGGATAGAATACGTCACACAGAAACACTTGGAAACACACACCCGGGCACGAAATGTTCGCACCCATTTACTCATGTGCACATGCACACACACTCTCTGACACACATACAATTGACTGCGGTTGGTACATCAGGGCTTTTAAATCAGACCAGCACTTACGGATACAATGCGTCCAAATGCTTCTGGCACCAAAACATCTGCAGGCAGTAGTCCATGAGCAGGTCAGGTCATGTCATCGAGTGGTAAACACAGAACCAGTCTCCCAAGAGAGCGTCAGCAGCCATCTTGTTGCTGAACACATTAGCAACCATATGTCATCCCTCAGCCATATGTTTTGTTTATCTGCACGTATGCTGCGGTATGAGGGAGGAAACCCTAGCCGCCCGGTGGCACAAGGCAAACACAAATGTTCAAACTGGTAACGTTTTATTCAGAACTGGAGTTCACGGGTTACGTTGCAGTTATATTTTCCAATTAATTCCAATTTTTCAGGGACTTATTCAGACTAAAGACACCAGGTGGGTCCAATTAATGATGAGATGTAACAGAAAACCAGCAAGCTCCAGCCCTTGTAGGGTAAGATGCGAATATGCCTTTTAAGACATGAAGGGTTTACATCCTTTTAAAGTATATATCACAATGAAGCCACAGGTTTCCGCCCATTTGAGTCAACTCCTCTCTTTGTCCAGGACATTTGGAAGGCTTATTGCCATTGTCACCTTAGGAAAATTGTAAACTTTACTGACTGTAGGCAATATTCATGGGAACGGTCTGTTTAATGGAAGTGATTGGTGTGTTCTCTATGTAAGTAGGGTGCTCGGGTCCACAGTGTCACTCCAGGGGATGGGCCCTGTCAAAGGGTAAACTGCAACTCCTTCAACAACTCCTAGGTCAACTTTCCTTGCATTTCAGAATCCAACCTTTTACTGCAATGTTTAAAAGAATGGTATTGTCAACAAATTAAATGAGTTAAAAGAATGTCTGGACATATGGTGAGTGAAATACAGCTCTGGAAACATTAAGAGACCACTGCACCTTTTTCTTTCCTTTTCAAAAAGATTTTGAGGAACCGAAGGGTCCTATACATTAATAAAAAACTGGGATATGGATGTATCTGCTGAACTGCAGATTGTGCCATTAACATTTGTATGTGTAAAATGTAAAATGTAGTTCAATTATTACAAAAGCTATAAGTAGTACTACCATTTTTTTTATTACTGTAGTATTATTAACAAATACATCACACCTGTCAGCTTACGTGGTAGGTTCATCAATGACGCTACTATCAACACTTAAAAAACAACAATGCTTCTGAAAAGTAATTATTTTTTTATTAATATTTTACAATCCTTTATTCATGGTTATGGTTCATATTTACTTAGTTTTTTCTCAGCTTCACTGTCCAAGTGTCATTCATCTTGCTGTCCTGAAGACAACAATGACAAACAAAAGGGATGAAAGTCTATACAACACCCTTTATAGGGGGAGAGATTCACATTTCAGCTCTGGATGACTTCCCTTCTGCTTGCCAAATAGGAAAATGTAACAATAAAAACAGGAGGGTTGTCAATGGATGGCCCTGACAAGAGATTTTTCTTTTAAAAACGGGGTCTCATTCTTTACGGTTGAAATGCTTTCCATCACTTAGACAACATATACAGGGAAACAAAAGTGACAAACTTAAGATTGCAAACTCCAAACATTGGAGGATATTCATAAAAAAAAAAGCCTTATAAATGAAATAAATGGCAGTAAAGGGGAATAGAAAGGCTGTTAGGGCAGACAAACCCAAGTAGCCTAGTGGTGTCAAGTCTGGTATCTGTATGCGGTTTGTGCTGCAACAATGGAGCTTCTGACTTGGAATATTTCCTCACATAATGAGCTATCAAACACTTCCTGAGAGAAGGAAATATCTACCTGGTAGTTGAAGTGAGTCTGGAAATGCAATCAACTCATTTGTACATTATAAAAGCATCAAGAACAGAAGTAATGACTTATTTCGTACAAGGGCAGTCGAGTTTTTTTAGTTTTTTTAAAACACCTCCTGGGTTAGAACCCCTGTAAACATTCTACAGACGAGGCGCTTCAGTGCTGGTGTTGTTTCTGTCGACCATAGCAACATAAATGTAATTTCATAACTGAAAACAATGAATTGAGGAACGGAGGAGGGATAAGTAATGTATTATGGCAGTGTTTATTGCAGTTTGTCAACGGTGGGTCTACCGAAGAGGCAATATGTTTAGTATTACGGGGAAAGTGGAAACTCTGGAGTATTATTAGGGCTAAAAACAGTCACCCAAAAAGTTCTTAATGTGGAACAGAAACACTACCATCTTCCCTTCAGCTTTTTCCACAACACAACCCAGTTTGGGCCTCTGACCGCAGTGAAATGCTTAAGGCTTTCAATTCACCGCCCTCTCTGACCCAACATCCCCCCATGGCTTATTTCATTGGCTTCTTGCTGCACCATGTTGATTCTGTTTTTAATTGGACTGCCATGCTGCCAGGAATTAAGATGGATTTTACCAATTATCTTTGGTTCTCAATGAGCAGTAGGTGAGTTTTGAAATCAAGTGAGAATCCAGAGCGTTTTATTAACCAAACATTATGAAATCATGATTCTATCATCTGCCAAAAAAGGGGATCCAGTTCAGGTAAGAGATTAAAAGCGTCAATCTAAATCAAAACAGCCTGATGGAGGAAAAAGGGAGGGGTTTATCACTGTAGGATTGTGGCTTCACATGGCATAGGGGAGGAGCTCCAGATGCATTATGCTCTTCTAAGCCCGTCTCAGTGTCACATCTGCATCAGACCCTCTTCCCAGTGTGTTGAGTTAAATCCAGGAATGTCGAAGGTTGTCCAGCCTTTTTTTTCCCTTCTCACTTTGTGCCGCTTGTCATTGGAGATCTCGGTCTTCAAGGTACCTATACTCGAAGGTGAATCCTTCCTTCTTCCGCTGACCCCACTTCTCATAGTCAAAGTAAATGTAGGTCCCCTTTTAAAGATAAAAAGGAAATGTCAGCAGACACAGCAAAAGTAAACAAGTAAACCAAACGAAAAATCTAAATGGAATCGATTGCAGATGAAATGACAACTGTTAGCTATAGATAGAGCAAAGTTAAGGTCAAACAGCTTCAGATCTTCCAGAAATTTCAATTTAAGATACCAGAAAGTGACCAAACAGGAAATCTGGATTTCCTCAAACCAGGTTGAGAAAATAGCAAGGAATTTAGGAGTCACAAATCTGCAGCGCTAAGCAGGGTTCTGCTCATTTTGGCTGGTCAGAGAAAATCTTTTACACCACTTTTCAGGTTTCGGCTCATTGAGGCAGCATTGGCAGACAGCTGAGCTCACCTGCTCAAACTCATCAGTGATGGTCTTGGGCTCCTCGTGCCTCTGAAACCACATCATGTATTTTGTGTGGAACCGCCATGACTGCTTTTTCAAAGCCTTGGCTGCCAGATACTGGGCCTTAGTCCCCTGTGGAAGTAGGAAAATCGGCAGATTAAGTGAGGTCCAAAATGATTTGCACAGTGATAGATATGGGCTCTGTACTCCAGCACTGCGGATTTGAAATGACTGACTTTAGAGATAATACAGCCAAATCACATTAGCATCCTTAACCTGTAAGCTGTCTACAAACAAGGTTTGACAGGATCCACGCTTTGTTACCAAGCACTTTTTCCAGATTTGACACATTTTATTCAATTTATCCGAAAGTATCTGAAACTGATAGTGAGTCTCAAAGGTCCGTATAGATTATTTGAACATTGCAAAAAGTGATTATTTTTGTAACTTAATTGATTGGGATTTGTTAAAATAATCTCCAAGGGGCTTTAAGCTTCACAATACACTTCAAATATTTGGATGATTCAAATATGATGCATAAAAACTGCTAATACAGTTCTCTGGAAGCAATTTGGTCTAGCATTGCCTAGAGTGGAGAGCAGCACAGTCAGCAGGGCTTTCCCAGACTGGCTCATTGTCCTCACACTGATCCGCCTGACTTGCTGGTTTGACGTAGTGTGAAAAAAATTGCTTGGTTCAGATGCCTAGGAGCAAGACATGCAAGGATTTAAATCTCCTGAACTAGACAATCGGACATTGTAGTGGATGTTTTGTGGGGCGCCTGATTACTTAGGCAGTGATTCCCTCAAATTTTAATTAGAGCGGCGCTCTGCCGCTACCCATCAGAACTCGATAGCTACAATCCCCTACAATAGATTTGCATCATGCAGGCAACAAAAACCTCTGCCTTGAAAACAAGTTGGCGGTGAAATGTAAAATTGGCTACATTCGGCAGCAACAATAAGACATCCAATTTTTGTATTTTGCCTTCAAAACAAGCCTGCGGTGTATTTATATATGGAAAAATTAAGTGAAAAAAAATACAATAACTTAAAGAACTATTTAAATGGCAATAAGGTAATATTATCGAAATACAAGTCTTACTTTGATGTTTTTGCTGTTAATTTGAGGAATTCTAGGGGGCTGGGAGGGGATTCATTCAGTTTTACAGAATGGTTAATTGAGGGGGAGTATTAAGGTTATTAGGGAAGGGAGTCAGGAAAATATTGTAAAATAATGTTAAGTTGACGAGCCGGAGAGAGTAGTGTACAGGGAGGACGATTTTACAATACATAAAAAATGTGTTTGTAGCATTCCATGCATCAAAGCCTTTTGTTTCGCTGAAGACTGCATGTTGGCGCTCAAAACATTAGGGGAAACACTGCTTATGGGTTGGGTTTGCAGGCGGGTGTGTGCCTGTGTGAGGTGGACGTGTGTAGGGGCTTAGGCGTACAAAAAACTAATTCAAAGGATGGTTTACAGGTAGATGTCTGCTGTCTTCTGGCTGATCTGCCAGTTTGTAGTGACAGGCTTCACGTCGTCATGAGGGGTTACTCCTGCTTACCCCCCGCTAAGCAGCAGTGACCCCAAAGCACAGGAAATACAAACTGTCGTACAGCTTCACCCCATATAAACGAAAATACAATCCATTTCATGTTTACAGTCTACACTTCAACATAAGTCCAGAAACAAAAAGCGGCATCACGTAGCCTTTGGCCGTGAACATGCACCGTGGGATCCATGCGATGGCTTGGCCTACAGACAGACACAATACAGACCATATGCCATCCTTCTCATTACAAGTAGAAACAGGAAATAGACCGTCTCCACTACCTCCAGGTAGTAGAAGATGAAAAACAGTGTCTCGGTGGACAGTCTCTGGTAGAACTCAACCGAGTCGGAGTGGGGGGGCGGCACCTGATGGTGGAAAGGTAGGGTGGGGCACGGGTTCCTCATTAGGTACTGCCTGGAGAACCAAAACAAATAGAAAAGGAAATTACTACATGGATTAATGATGAAGAGACACCACACGCCTTTTCCAGGAGCGCTCCTGCCCTCTCATCGTGTTAACGTCAAGAGCCAAGCGAGTAGCAGGCTTCGGAGTTTCACCCCCGGAGACACTGTGGTTTCCCGACTGCGGCTCTGTTCATTCGTCCGTACCTGATCCTTTCTGAGTCGGAGGGGTGGGGCATGTGCGTCCAGGCTGATTCCTGCATGGCCTGTTGGTATAGCTGGTCTTTGGACAGGGGCACAGGCCCCAGGGGACACACGCCCAGCGACGGTGGAATGCTGACCTCAGAGAGAGAAGGCTGCTGTGGGGCCGAAGGAGGCCCCTGGGCAGTTGTAGTGCTGGGGAACATATCTAGAGCCATAGACAGAAAAGATAACGGTTTAAGAAAGAGGCAGGTCTGAAAGCAACAATAGCATCAATAATTTACAGTTTCTTAGAGAGCCTTTGTCAGATTTTGCACACTAAGAAGTTTCTAGAGAGCATCGTAGAAGCCCATTTCAACCAACTGGTAGAAATCCAACACTGATCCAGTGTCCCAATTATAAGGTTGTAAATCCTGATGGTTGCACACCTGAGGTGAGGTGTAAAGAGGGCATGTCCCCCTCCATTGCTGAACCCAGTGCTGCACGTTCTGCCATGGATTTCAGAGTGCCCAGAGGCTCCTGGGGCTGAAACAGAGACAATAGAGGAGGGGGTCAACTATCCAGACGGTTCTCAGTAAAACCAGCCTATAACTGGGGTTATTAACGGGGCTTTTGACCATGTCAAAGGCCTGGGGAGTGAATAAGGTTCTCACCTTCATGCTATCGGAGGCCTGGGTGTAGGAGAGGGGCCCATTGAGCAGACTGCTCCCTGAAGGCTTACTCTCGCTGTATGATGACGACGGAGAGCTGGAGGTAAGCACCATGGATCCTAAAAGGCTGGGTCCACTGTCTTTCCTGGGAGGGCAGGACCAGGGAGAGACATTGGGCTGTTGAGTTTGAATCGTTTCTACACAACAAACATCATGAAAGCAACAAAGGTTCTTAACTCACGGCTGATTGGATGCGGAGGTCATAGACGATGGCTGGCTGCTCTGCGATTGGCCGGCACTGTTAAGGGCGGAATCGGATGTGCTATCTGCTACCACAGCACTGTAACCTGGGACAGAGGAGAGGCTTAAACCCTGAGCCGGAAGTCTGGTAAAAAGTAGTTCGGCGATGGACAATCTGTTTGCATCTCCAATATATGTGGCACGTTTGGCCTGAAAGTCTGCTATTAAACAAGTGCATGAAAAACAAATGGCATGGATGGATACAAGTCATCAACCACATACAATAAGTGGATGATCATTTAAGCTTACTAGTGCTACCATTCTGCTTCTGTCCACTGGGAGGCCTCGCGATTGTCGTGCTCCCTCCTCCGATGCTGCCGGAGACGCTTTGCGCTCCGGAACTGTTGCCTCCCATGCTCCCGATGGCACCTAGGCTGCTTCCAGGGGTCAGTCCTCCGCCGAGGGGGCAGGGGGCTGCCAGGGGAGGACCCTGTATCCCTGACTGTCCCGAGCCGAGGGCGCCGAGGCCCAGGATGCCGCCGCTGACGCCGATCACGCCGGGCGCGGAGCCCAGCAGGCCAGTGGATCGTTCGCCAATACCGTTCCCGCCCACCGGTCCCACTGTGTTGGAGTTGGCACAGCCAGTACCGGCTATCCCCATTTTCCCTGGCAGGGGACTACCGATGGTGCCGGAGCCAGCCGCCGCCGTGGCATAAGGGGCCGAAGTGGAGCCCGCCAGTAGTCCGGACATGGTGCTCAGGGATGCCTGCATCGCCGACATGCCAAGTCCCGACATCTGGCTGACGGCCGGCGACCCAGTCATTCCGCCTTTGCCGAGGCCCAGACCCAAGCCCAGGCCCATGCCGGAGGACGTCAAGGGCCTCGACTGAGCCTGGGAATTGGGCGTGAGTGGCGGGGGGTTTGTGCCGGAGTTAGGGGGTGAGGAGGCGGAGGGGCTGGGATTGGAGGGGACGTTGGAGATGACTGAACTCCGGGCCTGCGGTGTTTGGTGGTGATGCTGCGGCGGTTGGTGATGAGGATGATGATGATGCTGCTGCTGCTGCTGCTGGGTGGCGTTGCTGTAGCTGCCGGAATTGGAGAGGAGACCTCCCATGTTGCCCAGAAGGCTGTTGTGGTTGCCCCCAGTGACGGGTACCCCAGCCCCGGTGACAGTCGCCATAGAGACCAGTGAGGACGAGGAGGCTCCTGAGGCGGAGGATGACGAGGAGGATGAGGACGAAGAGGACGAGGAAGATAACGAGGAAGAGGGATTGCCGTTCTTGACGGGCGACTGAAATGGAAGGCAACACGTTACTTCCTCGCAGCAACAGGTTTTGCCAGTCCAATACTACTGACTGTAAGAGAC
Source organism: Esox niger (assembly GCA_016801105.1). NCBI lineage: Eukaryota > Metazoa > Chordata > Actinopteri > Esociformes > Esocidae > Esox > Esox niger. The sequence continues at coordinate 72,304 of JACXGJ010001945.1, forward strand.
CACACTGCTGCACACATCAAACACTAGAAACTATTTCCTGAGGAATGTAGGCCAGGGGTGTAAAACACATGCCGGCTGGAATGAAGCTGTAGTCCAGCCCGCAGGCAGATAGTATGAATTAGAAAATGTTTGAGAAATAAATCCTACTTCATTTACAAATAAAAAATAAAATACAAATCTGGACCCACATTCATATCGTTCCTTGACTCTGTCCAGCTCCCTAATAATCACAGAAACTACAACAAGACAGTCAAGGAGCGTCCCCCCAAAAAGATTTTTCAAACAATTTTGCTAATTGAGGGCAAGGAAATTAAACCAATACTTAGTGCTACCTTGTTGAACAGAAAAACATTTACCCAACAATGGGTTTGACTTCCCGGTAATTTAAAGTGAAATTAAAATGAAAGTATATTGAAGGAAAGTTACATAGACCAAACTAATGTTTGTGAAAGCACTGTTTATACTCATCTTACCTGACCAACTTCACTGTCTGTTGAACGACCTCTTTTCTTGTCATCTTCAGAGTTCTCCTAGAGAAAAAGAAAGAAAAGGAAACGAATAAGTGTCGAGCCAAACAGCTGGTATGATGAGTCGTCTGTAGCACAGACAGAGCATGACACTCACAACTACAGGTTCGTGGGTTGGTTTTCAATGGGTGCCAGTACAAAGGAGAATGTACTCACTACTTTAGATCCTTCCAGACATGATAAATTGACTGAAGACACATTAGGTTTTGTACCAAAATGAATGCAAGTGCTGTTCATGTCATCTTCTCCCTTGGCTTTGTCATACTAGTTACTTGAAACCATCCCTCATTAGTGACTAAGGGACCACAGAGCTACGCCATCCTTGAACATTCACCATTCACTCACCACACCTAATTACTACATAAGGATTAAGAGTGGGGGCGTTCTAAACAAAAAGGGCAGAGGAAGTATGGGATACAATAGCCACTGTAGAAAGTGAAGTGAGCGTGCGTGCGGGGGCCCTCACCGTAGTGCAAGTGGCAGGTGAGGGGGGGATGGGCGAGGAGGAGGTGGTGGAGGTGGGCGTGCCGCTGGAGATCTGCTGGAAGATGTCGTCGTCCAGGAGCGACTGGCCCGGCGGGGAGGTGGCCACCAGCGACCCGGCTAGAGAGACAAGAGATGGATTGGGGGAGACAGAGGGAGAGGTAGCTACATAAAAACAAAAAGTTGCACACGGAAAAAGTTAAGTGGGCGGTTATACAGAGACAACAGGAACAGACAGTAACAAGTTATAACTTAATACACTTGAAAGAGTCTGTCACACAGCACGCATATTCAAGAATATTTAGTGATTTCTAAGTGGTGATGTCACGATACAGTATCGATACTTGCGATACCATTTCCGTTCCAAAGACAACTTTAAGAACCGGCTACAAGAAAAACTACAGTGAGCTATGGCGTTGAAAATACACCAATGCGGCAAGAGGCTGGCCAATTCCATTATAACGACT